>JACBWW010000042.1:6504395-6705545 GCA_020086605.1 Lanius collurio
CGTGCCGGGAGCCGGGTGGCTCCGCTTCGTCTCCCAGTTCTTCCCCTAGTACCCGGGTTTGGGCTGGCAGGTGATCTCGGTTCCCCGGGTTTGAGTCCAGGGCCCGGGGCGTGGCGCGGGGCCGCCGCTGGGGGGCGCAGCAGGCGGCGTCGCGGTCCCCGCCCGCAGGGGGTGGTGGGCGAGCGTGGCGCTTCTGTCCCGCACCGGGGGCTTTTAAATTATCTCTTTAGCCTTTTTTTTCTGTGGCAGAGAAGCGGTGGTGCCGCTGGTGGCCGTGCCGGGGGCCGGGTGGCTCCCGTTCGTCCCCCAGTTCTTCCCCCAGTACCCGGGTTTGGGCTGGCAGGTGATCTCGGTTCCCCGGGTTTGAGTCCAAGGGCAGGGCGCGAGTTTTGCGGAGGCGTTTAAAAAAACCCTATTCAAAACATAAATAAATGAATAAATTTCCTCAGTCTCTGTCGCCACATGGCTGTGAGCACTGTCACTCCCCTGGCATCTCTCTGGCTTTGGCACTTCATGTAAGGCATTGTAGGCTAGGGCAGCTTTGGAAGATTTGAGGATTTTCCCAAGGTGATTCCTTTTGGAATGATCACTGGGAGATAGCTTATCATGCCCAGCAGGACTGAGATTGAGGGGCATTGTGTCCTGGCTAGGCTACAGTCCTTGGAGATTTTTCCTGAAGTTTCTGCTCTTCAAACACAACCAAAAATTTTTGGCAGTTGAAGGGCAAACTAGAAAACATTTTCCCTGGGTGTTTTTTCCTAAAACTCAGTTTACTTTAACCATAGCGTGCAAGAGCACACGTAGTGTTGGTTTAGGTAGATGCGGTTGATGTTTCTATTGTGTTGGGTTTTTTTTTAAATTTTCCATCAAACAGGAAAACAGCTGAGCATCGTGTTCTCTTCATTAGCCAGGCACAAGTGATCCTGGCCACCACATGCAGGGTTTTGACCAACATGTTCTCCAGCACAGAGCCAATATCTGGGGGAAGGCTGGCTCCCAAAAAGTCTCTCAGGTGACCCTAGTTATCTTCCAGTTGCACTTTTTGCTGGAATCAACTGCAAGACCAAGCTCCATTAATTTAAAAGAAAGCTTGACTTCTGTAAATCCTGTGGAAACTGCTACGTAGGTGCAACTTCTGTGTAAAGTTTGAAGACTTCAATCACTGTTGTTTATCTTTTCTCAAAAACAAAAGCAGACAAACTAAAAAGTGTCAAACCTCATCCTTTCTGAAGAGGAATTTTAATAAATTTTTGAATGCTGCTTGTGATGTATTTGATACTTAGATATCTGAAATGTTATATACATGCTGTATTAATTTTCCGAATTAGAAAAAAAATTCTGGGTTGATTTTCCTTGATAAGGAGGGAAAATGATTTTTTTTTTTTTTGCTGTCACTTCAATTCTAATCTTTCCCTGAAGAGAGAAGAAACTAGTAATAAATTGACTTCAAGTTAAGGTGCAGTTGTCTGTATTGACAGTCCTGGCAGTGAGCTGTGCCCTAACCAGCTCAGAATAATCAACTGTATTGCATATACATCTTAATGCACATCGAGCACATTATAAGCATATGGATACATATGTACATGTATTATAGGATCAGTGATACATCTGGTACTACAGCATGCCCGTGTCTCATCATGTGGGACAGAATAGTGAGCTGTGGAAATGCCAAGAGTTTGGAAATGCTGCAGCTATCCTGTTGATTTTTTTTTTTTTTACTGAGAATCCTTTATGATTATAGTAGTAGTTTTCAAAACTGTTGTGTATTTGGTATTTCTCATGCCTGACTTAGCTGTATTAGTTAACAGATTCCAGGGTTATGTTGCTGTGCCATGTTGCTAAGCCTTAACACAGATCTGTGGGATGCTCATAAAAGATGTATATGGTACTCATCCAGCTATCTCTCAGCTTAATTCCAAGGCTGGCCCAGTGCTTATGGCACTGGTTAGAAATTACAGTACATATTCCTAGAGAATTCCAAAGGGCATGTGAAAAATAATTAGATTTTACCAGGTCACAGCTGCTCTGGAGCATTGAAAGGTCTTTAATGTGCTGTTGCAAGCAGATTTTTGACTGTATTCTTTTATGTAAACTCCATAAATATACTTCTTAAGGACGTGGGTAGCCTTTAAAATACTCAGCACAAAAACCCTGTTGTACATGGAGATTTTGACCACGTTCTCCATCTTTTTCTTAAAATGTAGAAATTCAAGGTGTCTTCAATTCCAAGAGAATGGAGAAGTTCTGTTAATAAGGATAGAGTTACTCACATGTTGGGAATAAAAATATGAATATTTAACACAGACGTGACAAAGCCTAGGAAATAATGAGAGACTTTAATTGAATTTCTAAGTTAAAACAGTGTTTTACCTGTATTTTGTTTATAGAATTAATTAATGCTCATGACACTGAGATTAAAGTTCTTGCCAGATCTACAGGGAAATTACCTTTCGGAAGACATGGTAATCATGTTAATGCTTCATGGGCTGAGAGGGTTTAAAAGGTGTTGGGTGGGAAATTCAGAGTACTCACACTACATAATGCTTTACCAGAAGTTACTGCTCCTGTAAGGTGCTATTAGGTCAACAGGCTAATGATGATGCTTGTTTTTTTTTTTTTTTTTTTTTTTTTTTTTTTTTTTTTTTTCCTGAGCATCCTGATGATGTGATAAGAATTGAAGTTCTGGGAACTCTGTCAGCCAAGGGTTGACCTGAATGACTCTCCCTGTGACTTGACAGGCTTTTTGGATATACTTTGTCCTGCTGTAGATCAGGTTCCAGTCATACACATTTCTGGGTAAGACATTTATGAAATGTTGAGAAACCAAACACCTTGACTGGGAAGTGAAATTGAATCTGAGATCACTCATCCTCGGTGAAGAAGGAGAGGGCTGGCTGTCTTCAGGAATCAAAACTGAACCCTTGCTTCGGTGAGCGTCTCAAGGACAGATTTCTGTCAGATAAAGCTGAGAGTAATAGTTTGATATTCAATGGAATAAGCTGAAATGAATGTTAGTGGGTTTTAGCTTCAGGCTTTTATGAGGTTATATTGATTTTCCAAAGCAAGCTGTCCCAAATCCAAGTTAGGCATAGGCTGATTTGTAGAGACATGTAAGGAAAGAGGACATGGTGATACAAGAGCTTCAGTATGATACCTGTTCTGTAAGGTTTCCTGATACTCACTAAGTAGAGTTTCTCTGCAAATACATACTGCATTTTGTGTTAGATTTTAGTCTTTAAATGATCTGAACTATTTCAGAATTCGAATCCAGTTTTGGATAGATTCCTTCCAAATATAAATGTCTGTCAGATTCATCCTTCAGCATTGTGTATGTACATCGAGTACCTTGTCAAAGTTGATGCAGCAGCTCTGTATCAAATGCAACAAAAATGGGAGTGTAATCATGCAAGATAGTCCACAGCAGAGCTAAAAAGGTATGAAGAGTCTGAAACTAAATACTTGTTTAAAATTAGGTGGGCTCAAGAGTGCTTCTTTCTTTTCCCCTGTCAGAAGAATGTTAGAGATAATAGTTGTAATTGTGGTTATTTTGTCTCTCTGTAAAGGCCAGGAGGTTAGACCACTGCACCTGTATTTTCTCCCATTCCTCCCTCTTCTCTCCATGCTTTCTCCCTGTTCTTCTTTCCAGCTCTCCTAAACAGCCCCGGGGTAAAGCTCTGTCAACCCAGAAACGCCCCCCTGATGCAATCACATCTGTATTTTCCCTAAGGCAAATAAACAGCTTTGCTTGTGAGATCATGTGCTATGGATAGCAAAATTAAGTAACTTAATAGGGTACTTGAAATTGCAAAGCCTTTGAGTAAGGTATTTATTTTTTATTATTTACTGGACATACTGCAATGGATAAAGAAAGTCGAGTATGTAAAGTCCATACCAGGAAAGTTTGCTCTTAATGCTTAAAGTTGATGTTTGTATTTAAAAGGCAATTGCCTCTGTTTGTTAGATGTCAAACCATGAATCCACCATGACAACATTTTTAGGAGAAACAGTGCTAACTCCTTCACAGCTATGAAGAACATGGAGTTTTTCCTGGCTTGACAAAGTAAGCGATGCTGTCAGAACAGAATAGACTTTCCTTTCACTTGATGTGGCTTTGAAAGTGTGTTAAAGGGAGGAAAAATAGTGTTCCTCCAAAACAACCTTGAAAACCTTAACTGAGATTGTTAGTTATGTCTAGTGTGTGTGAGGAAGAATCCTGTGAAGGAAAAAACCTGCTGTTCTGCCCTCAGGGTAGTTCTGCATTTGCAAGTTCACATTTTTATGGATGAGGCCTATACTGAGCTGAACAAAGTGGTAAATGCATTTTTACACCTGCCTCTATAAAAAGGGTTCCAGTAGTTCAGAAATACGTAAAAAAACCCAAAAAACAACAACCCGAAACCTTCTGAAATGGCAGAAAAAATCTGGTGCAGTTTTGGTCTTGGGCTCTTTCTCGGAGCTTTATCTGCTGCTTATGCAACAGTTGCCCAGAGCCAGCCTTTGAGGATAGAGAGATATGCATGGCAGGGGTGATTTGGGGCTTGCTAAGAAGGGGCTTGGGATGGATGACTCCTTTCTGTCCATATTCCTGTTTTCTCAATGTTGGAACTCATTGCTGCTCCTGTGGTTGCCTATTTAGATACCAATCAGACAATCAGTTGGGCAAAAATCATGTTTCTTGCTATATTTTCTTATGCAGTTTTCATAAATCTCAGTTCTTCATAGGTTTATTCTGAAAGCTTGAAAGTCACATGCTGTCTCTCAAGTCTGTTTTCAGGCCACGAAAATAGTTCTTCTGGTCCTTTCTCTTTGTTTTTACTTCCTGATAGCACAAGAGGATTTTCCACCTTTGTCTTTCCTCTCACTGTACTCAGCCTCCCTCTGCCAGGCTTTCTGCATATGCCCTGCCTCTTACCCACCTCCTCTCCTCCTCCTGCAGTGCCCAATAGTTGTTTCTCCACATATCAACCCACATGAGAACACTCACATTCCAGCTTTTTAGTGCATTGATCTTATGCCAGGAGAAGCTGCTTCTGCTGAACTATTTTTTCTCCCTCATTGTCCTTCTTTGGCCCATTTTACATGTTAGATAGTTTCCTGTTTTCTTTCCTCCTTCTATTAGTTGAGCAGTTTCACTTAGGTCTAATCTGGTAAAATTACAGTGGCCAAGTTTTCTGCAGCTGTATAATGCATGAGTTCCCCAATTTGAATGTTTAGCATTCTTTGTAAACTCAAAGCAAGTGTATGGGGATACAGTGCTGCTGAAGGCAGTAGGTAGTGATCTGTAATCTCTACAAAAATGTACACCCCCTGCTTTGCAGGCAAATCAAATCAAAGCATTAGCACACTGTTTTGGCCAAATGCACCACCCTAGTTGTTTGTGTCTAGTCTGTGTTAACATCTAGCAATGAGCCCGAGTCTGTGCATTTGCTGATTTGCTTGTGTAATACCTGGGTTTGAAATTATGAAAGACTGTGCCAGTGTTGAATATTTGAATAACTCAAAAGTGTTTATTCTCAGGAAGGACTAAGTTTACATTGTCTGAACAGATTTGGTTATTATTCTGTCTTCTTCTGTTCAGCAGGAGAGGGTGTTTCAGGAATGGCTTTGCACAACGGCACTTAATGGGGTTGGCAGAAAGTTATGGGTTGATACAGTCATTAAAAGTGAATTAACAGGAATTTTGAAATTTCCCTGGCCATGAGAAATGTAGTTACATTTGATGAAATTCTGACTCAGGAAAAGGACAGAAACTTTATCTTAGTTGAGAAAACAAGTAATTTTTGTACAGGAGTCAACCCCACCAGCACCATCTGTGTGAATTGGTGTGGGTGCTGGCGTTTTTTCAGCATCTGCTGGCTGAATGTGCTATGGAAAGATCCTTGAAGCTAAACAGAAAAAAAGATAGTTGTAAGGCATATGTGTGTGTTCTTTCACATTTCCTTTCCTTGTAGTACATTATCAATACTGATTTTACTTGTTACCCATGAAATTTTGTTTAGAATTTACCTCAAATGCAAAAGAGGTCTCGTTCCTAAAGCACTGGCATGCTCAGCAGAGGCATCCTATTTCCTTTGAGTCTCAGAAGCACATTCAAGTTGGAGGGGTTCCCAGGTATTCCTAGAGCGATCTCTCTTCAGTTTTCACCCAGTTCCAACCCCTAGAATGACTAGGGACGCTGAGGAGTGAGAGAAGCTCTCCACCAACAGGTCTCTGCCCAGAACTTGCTGGGTAGGCAGGGAAGTGAGGAGAAGGCCTGAGAACTGGGAATCACTTTGAGCAGGTGATGGAGAGACATGCATTATTTAGTGGATAGGACTTGCTGCTACTGAGGATGAAGTTCCTTGAAGTGCTAAGAGGCGGAATTTTCATGGGAATCAGAAATTCATTTTAAGCTTTGTATCTGGAGCAGTGTTGTATTTTTTTTTTTTTCTCCTTCCTTAATCCATCTTTAATCTCCTTCCTCAAACGTTGTGTTCTTTGGCCTTTGGTGAAGACGCACTAATTGCTGCTGCCAATCCCAAGGCCTTGGGGGAAGTGTTGGGAGTCCTAAAGAGAAGTAACCTGTAGGAATCCATAAGAGACCTTCAGCTCTGTGACTCAGGAAAACATTGGCATTTTGGCTGACCTTGGGATGGAGGTAGCTGTGTGTGATGTGCAGCACGTAAGAGTTGACTTGCTTGAGAAGGTGACAGCAGCAGCTTTGTTAGTGAAGAACAGGGTCTGACTCTTCCTTTGAGTTCCTTGTTTCTCCTCACTTTAAAAGTAAGAAACCCAAACTCCTGCCTTTCACATACACAGCTGAGCATATTTTAGTCTCCCCTAAGAGTGGTCTACACTGCAGTAGCTTTGTATCCAATTCACTGGTGGGGATAAAGATTTTCAAAGCTGCTTCACCATCACTTTTCCACCTGCTTCTCCACCCTAAACCCCACTGTTTTTTGCTGAAGATTTGTGGCATTGATGCCAGAGGCTTTCTCTCCATTCCTTTTGGAGAGGAGTTGTAAAAAGGGTCAAAGGCAGGCCTAGCTCTGCAAGGACAGCAGATTAAGCGCAAGGCCTGTAGCAGTCATTACAGTGTAAGTGATGCCATGGGATAGAGAGATCAGTGATATACACTCTTGAGTGGTTTGGCTTTTTATTTCTTTGCTTGGTACTCTAGATGGGTTTTAAAACCAGAATATAAAGCTGTTTCTAATCTCCAGGTATTTTGACAAAACTCAGAGGTGCAAAACTCAATTTTGCACATTGCTGTGAGAGCAAAAACTACGTGGTGGTGGTATTGACAGGGCTAGCTGGACCTATGATCTGAATCAAATATGGTATGTCTGTAGTCGTAATTAAAGCATTACTGTATCTCTCTCCACATAAGAAGGCTTTCAGATACAGTAGAATGTGTGAGAACTATTTAATTACCACTTATTGACAAAAAAAAATAAAATCTTCATTTGAATGGGAACAGCAGACAGAGTGTCTCATTAAAACTGGAGTAGTTCTTGACCTTAGCAAGGATTCTTTAAAATCATATAGTTCTCAAACTACCAGCAGCCTAAACTAGCACATAGGTTTTGTTCACTTGATACGTACCTCACCGTGTCTTTAGGTAGAATAAAAACCATGCAAGATGCTTGTTACAATAGCAACATAGTTTTGTACATAAAACCTCAAACCATTTGCAGATAAATTGACCGTCGTACCCCCTCAGATGCAAAGTATGATTTTTAAAGGTGATGCTTGAAACATCTGCTTCTGTAATTTTAATGCACTGAAACCAGAAGTTTGCCTTGCAAATACCAGCAGATGCAACACCCAAATTCCAAGAGAAGCTCAGGAAGAGCTGTTAACAGCTGCACTGGGAAATTACCTTCATATTTAAATATGAATGCATCTAAAAATAGCCCCAGTGAGAAATGAAAACTCCATTTGTTGTTAGCCTGCCTAGTATTTGTCTTTATTTCTAGTTGATGTTATTTTACATTATTGTTCGTGGATATAACAAAGCCTATTTCATTTCTTCTTGATCATTTTTCCCAGGGGTTGTAGAGAGGTTCTGATTGCAATTGTAAATTCTTTAGTGAACAAGTCGTGATTGCTCTGGATTGTTCAAGCACAATCATTTAGAGCCTGTGCCGGGTCAGCTCTGTGCTCTCTGTGCTCTGTGCACACAGTGGAGTGTAGAAGCACATAACAGAAGGGATTCAGGTTATTGAGTTCAGGTCCTCGATACTCCAGGCAAGAGCATCTAAAAATGGGTTTGCACAATACATCTGCCTGGCTGCTGCCGCAGAGGACAGCCTCATCTCCACTTTTGCATCAGCTTGTGTTTGGCCAGGCCTTTAGTCAGCTCAGCTGCCAAAAAATGCAGACTTCCTCCCAGAATGAAATGCATTTTGCTGGTGCTGCTTTTCTAGGCAGCTCATGATGAAGCCAGACAAGTGCTGGTGCCTGTGGGACCATCCTGTTCAGTGCTGGGTCCGGTGTGCTGCACTGTGTGGCTGAAGTTGGCTTTTGTGGTCAGCTTTAACAGTGCTGCAGGTACGCTTTTCAGAGAGGTGAAAAGTCAAGTTTTAGGCCTCATTAGGTGCTCTGTTTGGTCTCCATGGATTTAGTGGAAACTTTCTGTGCATGTGTGCATGGAACAGTTTCAAGTCAAATCCATCCACTCGGAGAGCAGATGAGCCAGCTCTGAATGACAGCCAGTCACATTGCACGTCACAAATTGCTGCTGGCTCAGTTTCACTTATTTGTTTATTTACTTCACCATTCTGAGCTGCCTGCAAAACAACTGCAAAGCCCTGCTGCCTGCTAGTTATGGTTTTCCACCCACCATCGCCGTTCAAAACTGACTTCAACGCTGCATCTGTGAACTTCTGCCTTAGAGGTCTCGTACAGACTTGTTCTTAGTAAACGTACGAGTTTGGCATATGCAGCTGTCAGATTTCTTACGGTTTATGTCGCCTGTCATATTACTACAAAAACATTTTTTTTCTTTGCTTTTTAATTTCTGAAACTGAAAAAAAAAACCCCCTCATCTCTTTCTGTAACCTGTAATTCTACATCTACTGTATTTTTAATAACAATAGATGCCATAACATGCTGGGGCTGTTACTGTGGAATTACTTTGTTGTTTTCCCGATGGTCTAAGGATTTTAATATGTTGGCCAAATGCCTCATTGAAAGGATTGTGGTATTGGCATGGAAACTGGCACTTTCATCAAATTGTGTGGCAGCTGTTCATTTTGTCGTGACTGCAGCAGCCCTTTGCTCTCGCAATGTGGTGCTTGCGTTACTTAAGGTTTCAAGTGGAAACAGTCTCACATAACTATTGCTGAAATGTGCAGTGCTTATTCTGGGAGTCCCTGAGCAGTGGGTGCTGCCAAAGACAGGGCAGGATCTCTTCACTCTTGTGAGCAGTGATTGCAGTAAATGGAATGAAGCTGAGTTAGGGGAGGTTTAGGTTGAATATCAGGAAAGGTTTTTTTACCCAGAGGGGTGTTGGGCACTGAACAGGCTCCCTAGGGAAGTGGTCACAGCACCAAGCCTGACAGAGCTCCAGAAGCATTTGTACAATGCTCTCAGGCACGTGGTGGGATTCTTGGGATGTCCTGTGCGGGGCCAGGAGTTGGACTCAATGATCCTGATGAGTCCCTTCCAACTCTGCATATTCTGTTATTCTGTGATTATTAATCCTATGTAGCCAGCTCTGAAATCCACCTGCCTTCTAAACGAGGATGGTTTGGGTTAGTTCCCTTCTTAGAGATGAAGAGAAGTTATTAACATTTACCATTAGCTGCTTTTGGAGTGACTGCTGGGAAAACACCTCTGTAACTCTCTAAACCCAGGAATGCTGTGTAGAAACGCAGGGAATGGGCAGTTTGTCCTTTGCTATGGTACCCTAATCTGTAGGATACTGTGTACTAGGAAAACATACCCACTTAAGCTGGGCCAGGGAGCCAGGAGGGCGTGGTGAGGGTTTGCATTTTCATTTTGGCGAGCAAACACGTTGCTGTGTTGTGTTTGTGGCAAAAAGCAGAGGTAGATGGGAATGAGGCAGCCGTGGCAGCCAAACCAGGAGCCATTTACCAGAGGAATGATGAGGCATGACTGTTACAGGCACTGACCTGTTGCTGGCCTATGAAGGGTTGTACCTTTCCACTTTGAAGCTCTACAAGTTTAATAGTTTTAACCCAAAGACTTTTGAATTCTGTTGGATATCCTTATAATACCATAGATAGCTTTGTATACATATTTTTTATTTCATCTCATGGCAGTGATATGCTACCTGGATTTTAGGCATCTTTTTGAAATTGCTAATTAAGATTCTTTTAAAGTTTTTGAGTTTGTGGACTAAGCTGCCTTCTGTATTTTTTCAATAGTGGGTGTTATGAATTTTGCAGGCATTAGTGTGTTGTTTAGAAAACAGATGTTATTTGATATCTTCAAGTCATCTGACATTTTCTGGGTAAAAGGGAGAGCACTGCAGACAAAGAGGAATTTTAAAAACCTGTACTCTCGTGTGTCCTGTGGCTTGCCAGCTCTTTTACCTCTTTCTGCATGGCTTAGTCATCCATCTAGTTAGTGGTGAGTCTGCTTTAATGTAGGCACTTGAGGCCTGTGTTTTGGGTCTGTTATTTGAAGTGAAGTTCATAGCATTTTAAAATTTTAAAACCATTACTTTGTAATAGTATATTTCAGTGATCTGCAGCAGAGAAAACAAATTGGTTAGTACAGGAGTAAATAATCTCCTAGAAAAAGGAAAAAAAAAACCACATAGAAGAATAAAAGAAATATTTTATGGCTTCTAGAACTTTTTTCATAATGAAACGTGACTGCTTTTCTCCCTGTCTGTGCTCTGCACACACGTGCACATACATATTTTCCTTACATTCCAAATGTTTCTGATCAGAGCAGCTAGTTGCAGGCACAAATGCTGTTAGGAAAATATCAGTCCTAGAAACAGTAGCTCTTGAAAGATTAGAAGTGACTGAAAACAAAATCTTGTAGAAGAATTTCTAATGTAATTGTAACATAATTTGTTGCTGCTCTTGCTCTGCTATGGCATGATTAAGTACTGAATTTGAATCAGCTTTTAAAAGAAAATGCTTAGTTTCATTCCACAGCACAATTGGCAACTAAATAAAAGTTCAGACTGGATTTTTTTTTCCCAGCCCTCTTTTCACAGAGAAAGAAAAATGTACATAGGGTCTTTTGTATTTTGCAGAGAGGAAGTGTAGCACAATAGACCGTCAGAGGAAAGCAATTCCGATAATCAGTTTTCTGTACTACTTATTACAGCTGGTCAGGACTGAGGTTTAATTAAATTTTAGGGATAAAGGACAATGGAGTGTGCTAAGGATGGCGAGTCAGCTTAAACTTAGAATTTCCTGGCTTTAATCCATTTCTGTGCCAACTCAGTAGTACTTCAATGTGTGACTTCAGATGGGATTCTCTTGTATAGAAAGCAATAACTGTTGAGGTTTTAGAAGTTTGCCGGGGTCTCTTGACTTCCAGAGTAATTATTTGTTCATGAGTGGGTAGTGGGAGTGTGGCACCTGGGAATGTCCCCCCCTTTTGTGCCAAGTTTTAGCACTGCTGGTTTACACAGTAAGTTGGCAAATTTGTTAGTTTGTAACTGTTTTTAAAACAATGCTAAAATAAAGTGGTTTCTAAAGGATATTTTTATTAAGAGCAAATGCTTTTTGACAATTAAATGTTTTGTATCAAGTTGAGAAAAGATGAAAACACCCTGGTGTGCCATTATGACATTTAGAGTGACCTTCTGTATAATGGGGCCCAAATAACCTCTCAACACTATTTTTTGGTATCACAGCTGTCACAGGCACAGCTTCAAAAGGCATCCTGTCTTCCAAGGTGAAGAGTCTGTTGTGGATCTTAAATATGAACTGTTGTATGCTTGTCCTCCAAACTGCCCTCGCTGTTGAAACCTGCTCAAGTTTGTGATCTGCCTGGTGTCAGTAGCATTGGACACTCTCAGCAGGACGAGTAATCTACGTGATAAGAATTGTCACATAATCTGAGGTTTGATGGCTGCAGGTAAATCACTCCCACCTTGCTGTTGGATGCATATATTAATGACATTCTTCCGTTCCACACGGAATCACATTTTCTAGGTTTTGAATTCCTTCTTTAGAGCTTTTCTAGTGGTTTTCTAGAGCCATTAACATTTTTTCCCCCAGGATGGATACAGCTGCAGCAGTGATTGCTTCAGATTGTGCACAACCAACAGTACAAATTCAGAATCAAAAAGAATTAAACAGGATTTGAATCCTTTATTGATAGCATTCACACTTGGGCATCCTTTTTGCCACGCTTTTTTGTCAGACTGGCAGTATACAGACTTTTTAAAACTAGTTCTGTAGAATTCTATTTCTCAGGCACAACTAGACTACTAAAATAAAAGAAAAGCAGAAAGGACTATCTTGCAGGGTGCCTGGAATTTTGCTTTTCTATTCTTTAATAGTCACAAGAAGCTTGAGCTGGTACTTCTGCCATGCAATGTACTTCTGTACTACATTAATGTTTATTAATGACCAAGTGCCACTGTTTTAACATACACTTAAATAATTATTAGATAATTAAATAAAATATGCTAACTGTGGAGAACCTCAAAACACTATGTTAAGCTATGTTTAATTTTCCCGCTGTGAAAGAAGACACTGCTTCACAAGCTTTCCTTTTCATGCTTTTTCCTTCACACACTTTATACTTTTGTGGGTGATACGCTCAGCTAAACTGGCATTTTATGCACAGTCTGTGCTGCACTTCTGCATTCCAATAGTTTTTCTTCAGTAATGATGTGAGAAATTCAAAAAAACCAATATGATAAATCAATACACATCATAGATCTTTTGTATCTATCTGCTTTTTAACAGCTGTTACAGGGTACATTTGTTGTCCTACATGGTATGGGTTTTAAAAACTAAAATTTGAAAAGCTTTTAAGACTAAAAAAATGTTTGTAATTAGTTAATTCTGATGTAGTATTAATTTTATTGAATAAATTAGAAACTATAATACAATTGAGGAGTCACTTAAGAATTTTGCTGATGCATGATTAAAATGAACACTGCTTCACACTACCTAATTGTATAAACAGTATTAGTAAGCGTTGTTTTATCGACTGTAAATATTTGGATTGGTATTTGTCATAGCATTTAGTTAGGACAAGCCCCTATACTGTATTTATTCCCAGCTTAAGACATGCTGCTTTTACACAGATGTTCCAAATCAGTGTATTCAGGCTGCTTATTCCCACCTACTTTCATGAATCATTTGAAAAGGGAGGATGGAAAACACTGACAATTTTAGCAGATTCACTTCCAGAAACTCATTAATAAATACGTTTCACACGCCCCCAAACCTTGAATTAACAATAAACCTGATATGAGAATGTGAAATTGATACCTACTGCCCATTTTTTCCAGTGTTTGTGCTGTAAATGGTACAGGAAAGGCTGTTGAGTAATTTTGCTCAATGATGGGCTACATATTGCTTTTACAGAGACCAATTTTCTGCTTCAGACAACAAAAGCTCTAGATTTTGTTGGTTTTTTGGGTTTTTTTTCTTCTTTTTTTTAATTCTAATTGCTGAAAAATTATTTCAGCTAGTCTTGCTTATCATATAACAATAAAGCTTTAGGGCAATTGACCTGCTGACCTTAATTCCCAGGAAACTGTCACATTTCTTCTTTATTCCTTTGTTCATCTTAACAATGTGACCCAAAATACTACCGAGCTTTAAAGTTTCTCAGCGTAGTACGGTCAAGCTTTAGTCGCCATAGTTACAGTTCAGCTCCGTGGGTCAGAGGGCAAACAGATTAATGATGTCAGACACATCTTTAAATGGTTCTTACACCGCTTCACCATGCGGTGAGCAGCTGAGCATATTGGAGATGACAAAGGCCTCCTTAAGTCTTGCTAATAGAGGATCTTTGGAGACGTCTGAGGGAAAGGTCCTTTCCGCTGCGCGCCGGCGTTCGGTATCGAGCGGCCGTGGGCACCGGCGGCGGCCGCTTCGCTGCACACTGTCAGAGGAATATTGCAAAGAGTGGATAAAGAGCTGCTGCTCCCCCGCGCCTTTCGTTCTGGCCATCCGATTCCTTTGTCCAGGATTCAGTCTAGTGGTTAAAAGCCTCAGAGAGGATGTAAAATAGTAAGCTGGAAGAATGTCTTGCCATTCTCGATGAAAGACGGGCTCTTTCCTTCGCAGTGGTGAGGTGAAGCCAAGAGATCTGTGGTTGGCGGGGCTGTTTCCTGGTAGTTATTAATAAAAGCCCTTCTTCATACATGTAATGGTCAGACAGATATTAAAACCATATCTAAGTTTTTCGTCTAGATAATGAAACTTCTTAAATTAAAAAAGGAAATACGGCTCGCTGGATGACTTACATGGGTTCCTTGTGGAATAGGCCTTGGCGGTTTGGTCTCATGTAGCCCGTTTGTATCAGAATTCAACTAGACTTAGTAGCTGTTGGATCATTTTAATTTACGAGCAAGAGTATTTTTCGTTTATAAGATCTTATTACTTGCACACCTGCACTATTGCATTTTTTTCAGAGAATGATGCATGTTGCACAAAAATGAGAAGCTGTGGGTGACTTGACATCATTGCTATGTTAGTTAAAAAAAACCCAAACAAATCAAGAACCTCCCAGTCCCCAAACTCCAAAGCACTATCACATGCACTGTATACCAGTATCTTCAGCAAGCTGATTTTGAAATAACATACATTTGTTCTTGAAATGCAAATCCAACTACTGGCTTGTGTAAGTCTCCAAACTGAATAAAAAGAATAAAAACTTCATCATTAAGTATGTAAGCAACATCAATATTTTTTATGTGTACCCTGTCCTTCATTAAAATGCATTATCAGTTTATCATTGGGTAGTTGACAGCAGGAAAGTAGGAACCGTTGATGTGAAACTAATTTAGATGAAGAGTGGACTTGGAGCCTCTCTGCAATGGAGTGTCCTGATGTTGCTTGATGGAGGAATATTGTCAGTCCTGGGAGGGACTTGGTTACCCAGTGCTGCATTACAGCCTTTGCTTGCAACTGGCAGGACTGTGCAGTGTTTCCTCTTCAATCCACGAAAAGTAATTGCAGCAGAAGAATTTGGACACCTGATGGTCAGCGAAATAAATGCTGTTCTGTCAAGGCTTATTCTCTTGAGCTATATCAGGGGCATAACAAACAAATATTTATGTTCTTACAGAGTCTTTAATGTATTACTTCTGCCTCTGAAAGGTGCACTGCTAGCTTTTTGGATTGTTTTCCCAAACCTTTTTTATCTTTATATTTGATATTTAACAGATTATTTTCCCTTCAACCTGAAGTTCAGAGAGTGCAGTCTTGTCTTTATTCTAATACTAATGAAGACTAGACCACTCTAATCAGGTTTAAATATTTTTTCTTTGTTGCTGTGAGGTGAAAAAAAAGCTCCATATTTTCCAGTATTACTTTTCCAGCCTTGTAGGATGAATTACAGCCTCTTTCTCTATAGGTCTCTTGTTCCCTTGGCCAAGTGCAAAGTTTCCTTTTCTTCCTCAGAGCACTAGTGTAGTACTTTAAGCGTTGCCTCCCACTGCTTGTGTTCACAGGTGCCCTTCTCCACCAGTTCAAATTGTTTCACTAATACTCTCACATCCTCCCCGTGAGAAGTTGCTGCTTTAGCACCTGCTTTTTCACATTAAGTAAGTTTTGATTCCTTCAATTTGTAGAAACATGGAAAGGTTTGGGTTGGAGGGACCGTAACAATCGTCCAGTTCCAACCTCCTGCTGTGGACAGGACATTTTTCACTAGACTGCGTTGCTCAAAGCCCTATCCAGCCTTGAACAGTTCCAGGGATGAGTAATCCACAGTGTCTCTGGACAGCCTGTTTCAGTGCCACACTCACAGTAAAGAATTTTTTCCTAATGTCTGATCTAAACCTACTCTCTGTCAGTTTGGATCCATTCCCCCTTGTCCTATCACTCCATGCTCTTGTAAATAATCCCTCTCCATCTTTCTTGCAGACTCCCTTCAGTTACTGGGAATATCTCCCCTAAGCCCCCTGTTGTGTAAATTCTTTCAAGCTTATTCATGTTTTGGAGACTTTCATATGTCAGCTGAGTTTAAGAAGTTAACTGATATTTTTGAAAACTATTTCTCTTAAAGAGTAACTGAGTTTGTCTTGGCTTTGGGAAAACGGAGGAGTTCCATGTATGTGACATACCTGGATGTACCAAATACTGCAGCTGGGAGTGGGAGAGGCCATCTGACTGCACAAGAACAGGGGCAGAGCTCCAACCATTCCCATCGATAGTAAATCATGGATGGAGCACTGGGTACTAAATGAGCGAGGTGCTGGTCCTTGTGCAGGTGCCATACCAGGACAGGGAGAGCTGTTCTCTTGTGCAAGGTGAAAAAGCAGCTGCTGCAAACTTTCTGCAGAGAACTCTTCCTCTTGTTTCCTTACAGCTCTGTGCACCCTTCGGTTCTTTATCGGTAGAACAGCTCAGCTGAGGGACTTCTTACTGTGGCAGGTTCTGGACTGACAGCACTTATATCCCCTGGGAGCTGTCAGATACTTTTGCTGGGGTTCGATTTGCCTGTGATCATTCAATGATTAGTAATGACATTATTTATTTATGGTCATTATTTTGAGGGAATTTTATGTGATTGACAGAACCACATAATTAAGAAAGATGAAAAAAACCCCCACCCCAAACTGTGAGCTAGCCAGCTCTCAAAATGTGCTCTGTGAGGTGGGAAAATGTAAGTGTTGTGTCGTTCTGTAGATGTGTTGGTTTAGACATGACGACGTAACCCAAGATCCCTTGGTTTTAGAGCCTTATCAGTGTGTGCTTTACTGGCCTGTTCGAATTGTTAGGAACTGCATCTCGAATTATTTTTCTACAACACTGCACCAGACAAAGGTTAGCCTTAGTTTCCATGTCCTAGTCATGAAATATGTTAAAGGAGCTTGCATCTCTTTAACTGATGGACAGGGATTCTCTACTGGATGCAGACTTTTGGGATATAATAAACTGATTGTAAACCTGATAAAACAAATGCTAGAAGAGTCAAAAATGTATTAGAATCTCTGGCTATAGATTTACATGTCATATCCTTCAGAAAAAAACAATAAAATCAAGGAAATTTGCCAGTTTAATAATGAGGTTTGCTAGGTTTTAATTCATATGTTTTGACAGATTTTGTAGCCACGTGTTCTGATAGATTTTTTGTGTCCATTAAGTGCCAATATCCTTCACTGGCTTCAGCCATGGCATGAGAGATGGCGGTGAGTGCAAAACCTCCACAGGAAGGAACTCTCTTTGTCCAGCTCCAGAGATCCCTTGGAATGACTGACAGCAGAACTTGCTTTCCCTGTTTTTGAGGAGTCAGAGTCCTTCTGTTTGCAGCCACTTTTAGGATAGCTCCATGAGTTCTCTTTGTGCTCCCTAACGTTGCCCCTCCACCAGTCCCTGTGTCTGAGCTTTCATTCCTGGTGAAACTCAAGGCTCTGTTACTGGCCCGTGTCTTTCCCTGTCTGAAACTAATTCTTCTTCCTGATGGACTTGAGGGCAGCCTGTGCGAGTCACATCAAAGGTCTGCTTTCTTTCAGGGCAGGACTTGATAGGGATGGAAATTTCCACAATCCTTTCCTGATGTTAATAGAGGAGCTCTGATTTATGAGAGATGTAATTCTTCCAGTTTTAACTTTTACAATTCATGAAGCCACTCGTGTCTGGGGTATTATTAGATTAGGTATCCATTTTCTTAATAAAAAACGTGGATAAGTGGAGGCTCAACATGAAAATTCAGAAAGGAAACTGTAAAAAAATTACTGAATAATATAATTATTTTTCAGGATAATTTGTTTTATACTAATCTTACTGTGCAGAATGTGCCTAAGCACGACTTGCAGTGAATTGCAGTCTGCTTCCAAAGAACAATTTTCATATATGATATTTAAGTAACTTCTGATATCTCTGTGTTTATTTCTTTTTCAACACCATGCATAACAAACCACTGCTGTCCTCATTACTGCATCAAAATAAACCTGTGGAACTAAAGTTTTCACCATTTTTGTGTCTCAAAAAATTTATTTGGGAAGCTTGTAATGAAAATTTTCCAATGTGAAGTAGATTCTGTGGACTTCAAAAGTGGCACAAAAGCAGATTTTTTGAGGTGATTTCCTAAAACCAGAGGCTTGGACCATTGCATGTGTGGTGTGGTTATGTGAGTGACTGTGTACAGTAACTTTTAAGCCATTTACCAATTTAAGACAAATGGGAATTAAATGGTGGGGGAAACCTGTAGTAGCCAAATCTACTGACATGCTGCTTTTTTAATGTGAAGTTTATAAAAACCCTTGAGTGTCGTGTCTGATCTGATTGTCTGCCATTATAAATGGTGTCTGGCAGAGTGGATGTAATTTGTGTACAAAAATGAAATGAGCGCTTAAGGGGAAAAAGTACCACAGCTTTTTTAATATAAACACAAGCATAATGCAGGCTGCTTATGGAGACCTTGCTATTTTCCTGTATTAAATCTCATCATTTACTGTGCACCCCTACTTAGGTAATGTTTCATTTTAATTCCATTCATAATGAACATTCTTATTTTTATAAAGCACTTGAGATTTCTTTTTGGTCAAGAACTCTTTTGAAGTGCCCAGGAGTACTACTTGCAGCTGCATAAATGGTTTGGCACTGTAATTATGATCCCATTTCTCAAAGGTATGCGAGAGGAGAAACAAAAAGGGGCTTCCCCTAATCTTGTTTACATCAAAAAATGGCAAGAACAAATCAGAGACTATAAAAATAATAGTAGCAGATGTAGAGAAAGTCAGGAGCAAGCGAGGAGTTGCGGGAGGTACATTTTCTTTGCAGATGTTTAGAGCAGAAACTAAATAGTGTGACATACCTAATATTGTAAAAACAATATTTAAAGAGTTGATTTAGAAGCAGATCCAGAAAGAGGGAGGCATTTTTCCCTTGATAGAACTGGAGATAGGGTAATCATCTTAGAGAAGGCTTGAAAATCAAAAGGCATAAACAAAGTTCAATTTAGTTGTACATGTGTATCCTTTCAGCTGGCAGACCAAATTATTCTGATTGTTTCTCATCAGATTTTAGCCCTTCTGTTCCATGCTGTTTATATTAACTTCCATTAACCTACATGTTTTGAGTGAAAGTTTAAAATGGGCTATGAAAATTGCTTTCATCACTTCTCAATTTTAAAATAAGCATCAACACTGGATTGTTCTATGCCTATAATAGATTAGTTTTAATCAATAGCGTATTGATAACCTACAATAACATATCCCAGAATGACTGCATGCCTTTAAGTGGAAGTTAAAATGTTTAATTTTTTTTTTTTTTTGGTCAGTGATTTGAATAGCTTTTCAACACACAAAGAAGAAGAATTGTACCTATTTAATGCTAGAATTTAGATATTTAGGAGTTTTTGCTTTTGCAGTTATCTCATTGCACTTTAATGTAATGCACTTACAGTAGTAAATCTATAAATGGAGAAGCCTGAACTTCCTGCCTCCATGTACGGGTTAGCTTCAAGTACATTTTCCATTCCTTCAAAATCATCAGTGATGAATATAGTCCAAGGATCCAAGAGCATATATATGCATATATTTTAAGCATTGTTATTCACTGAATAATTAATGTGAAAGCTGCTCATAAAGCTTGGCCTGTAATGTACCTTTGAAAGGTATTACCATCAATATCTGACATGACTTTGATTTCCACTAATGATATGTAACCAGGAAGACTGCTTAATCTGTCACTGTGTATAAATCACCATAGCTGGGTGGTCAAGGAGACCTCTGTATTTGGCTGTTTGGGAATGTAAATCCCTAATCCATCACTGGCAAACTGGATTTCTAAGTGCTGCTTTATATGTTCTGTTGTAGGTCTTTGTTTATAATGTATTTCATGGGTTTGGAGCTCATAAGAGGTGAAACTGGGCAGAAAAGCATTTATTTAATGCAAAAATCCCAGCATATAATGCTCATTTAAATAAGGAGAACTAAAATGTAGAGCAACAAAAGGTGAATAAACTATAAATGAGCTATGAACTACTAACCAGCTGTTACATTCCATTTTAGAAGCAAAACAAATTAATGCAAAGGAGGGGAGAAAAAAAAACAAGGAGAAAAGAAAAGGATTTTTGAAGCAGAACACAAATAAACAAGTAGTGCCAGGAATGGAGTGGGAGGCTGGCACGGGCAGGGATGCAGGCACTAATTGTTTGGTAATGCACACACAGACACACACAGTGTGTGAACATGAGTGTTTTATCCTCCTTCCCCAGCTGAAGAGGTAAAGATGCTTTAGCCATTGCTAGGGAAAGATGTGATAATGGAGCCGAGATTGGAACTGGATTTGATCAGCCTTCAGTGAGAAGGAAGCAAAGGCAATTAAAAAGTGATGAAGAGCCTGTCAATACACCTATAGAAGGCTTTGCTGCATGGAAAAATTATTCTGTGTAGTAAGCGACATGTTTGGGTGATAAAATATCATCAACTTGGTAAGAAATTAGTTCATTTCATACAATTACTGAAGTTACCTTCAGAATCACATCCTAGGCTGATCCTGTTGGAGGAAAGCAAAGGGAACAATAGGGATTCACATTTCAAGTCTGGTGAGCAGTGAAGAAAATAGCCTTAATTTTTTTATCAAGTAAAAGTTGTCTTTAGTATCCAACTACATATATCAGCTTTTGGGAAGGGAAAACAAGGAAGGCAGAGTATAATGGAGCTGTGAGCATTAAGTGTGATGAGCTTGAAATAATTAGGCATTGCTGGAAAAAAGCTTGTCTGAGATTATTAAAAGTTTTGGACAAAGAACATAGGGTAGTCTAAGTGAATCCCAGCCTTTTGTATGCATCACATGAAGTTAGCATCCTGAAAAATAAATTACCATTAAGTACTGTTTGACACTCTGCAATGTATTGAAAACTGGTTAAAGAATCATGAACAAAGCAGTGCAGTCAGTTGATGAATTGGTTGGCCATTTGCATTTTATGAAGATTTATCAGTATAAATGTTGTTTTAGGGCATCAGGCTGAACTGATGGATAAGTAAACTTGTGTACTTTGAAGATAATACTTAGTTTGAACACTTCAGAAAAGCCAATGTATAAAAAGGAAGTTAAGGAAAAGGAAATTATATTCCTTCGTGGAAAGTGTTCTGTGTATCCAGGGGGAAAAAAAGGCACCTTGTAAATAAAAAAACAGGGTAATAAGTGATTGTGGTGAGAAGGGACTTAGTGAATATTAAAAATTATAAGAATAATGCCATAACTTGTTTGTTCTATGAAGAATTGAAGGTTGGGGTTGTCCCCTAATTGCAAATAAAAGTCATTATACAAAGCAGCAGTCACTGGCCATTGGCTAACTGCCCCAAACCTCTGCAGCATCTCATCCTCAGAATTCCAGAGAGTCAGCCACAGCCCCAAGCCCTGCTCTCCCATGTTGTCTCTTCTCCTGTCTTTCTGCAGAGGAAGGCGATCTGAAGGTTGGGTGTGAACAGAAAATTGTTAACTTCAGCTCTTCACTTTTTGCATCAAGCTGGAAATGGTTCTTGTGTCAAGAACTAAAAGCAAGCTAATATGAATTTCTTCTTAGAAGTGAGAAGGATGAAGGATATGAGACATGGATAAAGTATTGAACAGAACTTAAAAGGCAAAACAACACTGCAGTGTCTTAATTGGATCCTATAAAAACATTTACATCAGTATGGTAGTTACCCTTTTATCGTTGTTTTTGCAGTCTCTGAGACATTATAGAGGAATCATTTAATTTCTATGTTTACTTTGAAATGAACTAATGCAGAGTGCTGGGTTAGCTGGTTTATGACTTGCATTATTGCCTCACGGTATTAAAATCCTCTCAAAGTTCTTTAACCAGCACAGATCTGTTGATAATTGAAATGTAAGAATCAGCTCTCTAAACAAAGGTCAGATTTTTTTTTTTTTTCCTATGGTAAAATAAATATTGATTAAGTAGATTACATGGCAATAGAAAAGTTTAGGTTAAAGAGTGTTTCTGGTTCTTAGGTTCCCTTTTTCTGGTGAGTAAGGACATTTAGCAGTGTGCAGGAGTAGAGATCATGAGACTGTATATGTGGAAGCAAAATCTGAACAGGAGTTACTTGGTCCCCAAGCCATTCTGACTTGAAGTGAAATTATTTGCAAATCTCAAAGTGCCAAAAATTAATAGGCCAAGTTTCCTTGGTTTTAATAAAAGCAAACAGATTTTTTTTTGACTAATCTATGCACATCTCCTATTACAGTCTTTACAAATTTAGTTCTGCTTTTAAGAAGCTTTTGAAAACACAAAATATTCCCCCCTTTCTTCTAGACCTGAGTTTGCAGGCACTTTCTGTGTCTTTCTTAAAGACCCACCGGTCATGGTTCACCCCCCCCATCTTTCTACCCAGTGCAAAGTGCATGTCCTGCACCCATTTTCAGCTTTATCTTTGAAACTGTAACAGGAACTTGTAGCAGAGTGCAATTTTATACAGACATCTGCCTGGCTTTCTTCCCCTGTTTAAGCAAAAACAAGTCTTCCTTCTGATTTTGGTGACAAGGTGCTGTGTGTGTAATTTGAGTGCTAGCTCAGGACAGTAATTGCTACCGTGTGACATTTTGTGAATTGATGCCACAATTTGTCAGGTTTTCATGGATTTTCGAATTATAGTGGCTCACCAGTCACTGCTGATTATTGCTTTGCAGCACAGAATGTTAAGAAGAAACAATGCAAAGATGAGGTTTTGTGTAAGAGCGAGCCCTGAGCTGCATTTGGTTGGATTCAAGGGAGGCTGATGAAGTGTTCTGGAGGAGCTTATTTCTGCCCATGATGAGCTTGATTGAATAAGTGACTCAGTTCCTGACAGCTGTCAGTCTTAATGTTTGCTTCTGAACTTCTGTTTTGCCTCATTCATCTTAATCTCTGATTTTCTTTTCAGTTTTTGCTTTGGCTTTGTCTCCTGTGCTCATTTCCACTCTGGTCTCTGTGTTGCCTCTTCCTTTTGTGTGGCAAACGTTTCATCGCTTTCCTGGACTCCCCTCCACATGCAAAGATTAAAGCAGGCTGCTGGTTTTAATTCCTAATTAAAAACAAAAAACAAAAAACAAAAAAAAAAAAAACAACCAAACAAAAAAAAAACAAAAACAAAAACAAAAAACCAAACCAAAAAAACCCAACAACAACAAAAAAACCCCAGAATCTGCAGGAAAGATCTTGTATTTTCCAAATCTTAAAGAAGCAATCTAAAAATGAATAATGAACTTCCCTTTGTCCAGAATGGCTAAGATAAGATAGTGAGAGAGATATATAAAAGATACCTCACTTGGGAAATGGCTGGTCAAAAATCAAGATGAAAATGTCAGCATGAATATATATGTATCTGTCCAGACCAATTTTTAAATGTGCTTTGATCATCTCCTAAATTCAGTTCCACTGAAATTTTTTGTAGGGGAAAAGAAAAACCCAACAGGAGTGGGATGTCTTTGAAAGTTTCCCAGAATTTATCCTAAATTGAATTTTTTTTTTGGTACACACAAATCACTGAACCTTATAAATAAAGTATTGTTTTTGTTGTATCCAGTGGTGAATTATGAATAGGAATGCCTAAAAAGTGGAAAGCTACAGTAGTTTCCAGACTATTGACTGAAATTAGAGATATTTAATACTTCATTTCTTCTAGACTGACTCTCCAAGTACTGTAGTTGACTAACCCTGCAATTTTAAAAAAAGAATTAAAATTACATACATCATGCTGTTTATTGAACTGAAAGTGAAACACATTGTTTGTATAGACAACACTACTTAAATATTAAATACATTTTAAAGCTGGAATTGGGTTTCTCCAATGCTAGAACACTGAAGCCAGGAGGCCTCGAGCCTGTCCTCAGATGTGCATCAGTTGTGTGACCTATTGCATGCAGTCTGTTAGTGTTTGTGTCCCTGGCTGGGGAGCACGTGAGTAGTGCAGGAATTCAAGTAGATAACTGATCAATTTTAATAAATTAATAGCATGCAAGTAATTATGCGGGCCTATGTCTACATTACTTTTTTTAGTAATACTTTACTCACTCTTTCAGGTGAAATTCTCATGTTATTGAAGGGATCTGGTCTTAAAACCTTAAAGTCTGTCCATTTAAAGTCTGCCCGTTGTAATAATTGAAAGAGAAAACAGTCCTTTCTGTTGCTGCACACAGCAGATCAGGCAAGGTGTAGCAAAGTTTTTCTTATCTCAGAAATACCTGGCCTGGTTCTGATTTATAGAAGATGAAGTTACCAGTCACACACACACACAATGCCCTCCCACCTCCCCAAATGCTGTATTTGCTCAAAACTCAAGTATGCAATTTAAAAAGTGTTTGAGTTCAGTTGTAAATGTGACAGTATTTCAAAATTAATGGAAAGCTCTTGTGCCTGTGGAGGCTTTGCAATGGGAAAGGAGATTTTATCTCTTCCCCTATTCAGATGCTCATGTGCTCCTCTGTGTCAGATCTGCAAATGTTTTGGATCCAGTACTGTGTGTTGCTAGGTGGCACAGATGATAAAAGATGAATTTTCACTGTTCCTCTAAATGATTTTGTTTGTGGTTGATCCATGTGTAGTGATGACTCTTTTTTCTGGGGGTGGTGTGATGGTGGGGAGGAGGAGAGGTGCTAAATTCAGGTTTATAAACTGAATAATAAAAGATGTTCACACCTTCAAAAATGTAATCAAAATGGTAGTTTGGCCAAAAGTGTGGTAGTTTTGCAAGTTTTTTTAACATGTTTATTTGAGAGTAAAGGGAGCTTTTCCCTCTGTGAGTGAAAATTGTCAAAACCAGGATGATGTACTAGTGGGACTGCTTTCCTGTATGTAGCTATAGATGATTGTTTTGCACTACACGATGCTGTTTGCTGAAAGGACAGGCACAGAAGACAACTTCCAGTCCTAGCCTGTGTTCAGCCAGATCAGTTTGCTCAGGGTAGAGCCTAGCCCAGCTTCCAGTGGCTCCCAGGGTGGAGATTCTACAACCTCTCTGGGCCACCTTCTAGTATGTAACTGCCCAAATGATGCTAAGTTTTGCCTTACATCTCCTTGGAATTTCCAGTTAGTGGAAATCTAAGATGGCAGGTGCCAGGACATCGTGTGGAGGATAGATAAACTTGCACTGGGGTGTTTCTTAGTAGTGCAGTTGTATTCTGTGTGGTGTGGGACATTTCTTGTCAGAGCAATGAGGTAAATGCTTGGACATTCCGTGTTCTGCGTGTGCTCTTTTGGCTCCTTTGTTGTGGGGGGAAAGATTGGTTGGACTCCAGCTAAGCTGACCAGAAACATCCTGTCCTGTTTGTTATTGAAGGCATGAGCATCGGGGCTCTGGAATCCTGCATCATGTCCTTAACACATGCCTGCAAAAATCTGGGTCTTTGAGTGATAGGATCCACTGATCATCAGTCCAAGGAATTTTGCTGCCTGCACTATCTGTGACAGCTATCAATTGTCAGATCAGATTGTGTTCCTGCTGTAGATGCTGCTTCTCTACACTCTCATTTTTAAAGCCCAGACTGTCTCTGTGCATGTGTTTATAGGAAGACTTTGGTTTTTGCTAGCAATATGCACTGTGTGTTTTCATGAAACTGTGTTCCCACAGTTCTTAAATCCCTTGAGCTTGCTGTGGAGGAAACCTCCATTCTCAATCTCATGCTTTAGGATGAAACATATTAGTAAGGTAAGATCCATCTTACTTCCTTTTTATATGTCTAACTTTTGAACACCTAAATGTGAGCTACATCTCTCTCAGGTTAGAATCAATGGAGAGAAATAAATCACAGCAAGTGATTCAGCTTGATTAAATTAAGAATTGAAGATAAATTACAGTAATTGCTGTCTTAAGCCGTTTATTCCTTTCCATCATCTATAGGAAACTCTGACAGTTAAGTGTGAGCTGGTTGCATTAACCCGTGGAAACCTTACCTGAGGTGACTGAAATCCCACCTTCCTGTTATTGTACCACACTTCATATGTTCTGCTTGCCTAATTATGGATTCTGCTTTTAGCAGACAGCCGTTCTGTCTGTTCAATGTCACAAATTCAGGGCCCGATACGCTTTGGAAAGAGATTTTGGGGTGAGCGATGTGTTACAATTTAAATGATCGAATGTATTTTGATGTGACAGCTCTGTTGTCTAACTAGAAATCAGTATTTTATGAGTTCTGAGAAGGATGCAGCATTGCATAAAGGTAGCTGACAGCTTGTGCATGGTGCTCTGGAATTTCCAGACACAAAGACTATGCAAATGTTGACAAGATATAAAAATAAGTACTTGTGAAGTACTGTACTTGGTCTGGATAGTAATAAGACTGGTTTTAGCTTAGCTGTTTCCCCTGGAGGCCAGCACTCAAGTGTCTGGGAAGACACCAGATGACCTCCAAAGAGAAGAAATGGGGCTTTTTGTTTGCTTGATGCTTTGTCAGGTTTTTTTTCCTTTTTTTTTTTTTTTTTTTTGGCAGCTAAACCATCTGAACTGTTGGCATGAGCTGTCAGAAAAATCCTTCTTTGAAACATGGAGACTGGCTAGTATTTTTGAGTTAGGAGTAAAGGCATAAATAAAGCTTAATGTAGAAGCCAGAATCTATTACAAGTTTGTTGGTGT
Organism: Lanius collurio; assembly: GCA_020086605.1. Taxonomy (NCBI): domain Eukaryota; kingdom Metazoa; phylum Chordata; class Aves; order Passeriformes; family Laniidae; genus Lanius; species Lanius collurio. The sequence goes on from JACBWW010000042.1 coordinate 6,531,067, forward strand.
GGGTTTTTTCATAATAACTGTCAACTTTGTGTATTGATGGCAGGGAAATTGTTTTGTCTAAGAAGTGAAAAATTAGATGACCACTTGTTCCTCAGAGGTAAAAAGAAGAGGCACTTGACACTTAGAATTTATGAGATAATTCTCTGCAAATGCTGGACTTGAACAGAATACTTCTACTTTGAGATTAGGGTAAAGTTGTGGCAGCACTCAGTTGTTCAGGAGGAAAGAGCTTCTTACTTGTGGTTGGGATTTGATGTTTATTTTAGAGCTCTTCAAGAGCATGATAGTATTTGGAAGATACTTTAACAGCAAGTGAGGCTGTCACATATACATGATAAAATGCATTTTATGATGTGCTTTTGCAATTCACCAAATTGGTAACCCTGTGCTAAGTGTAGAATTTATAGAGAGAAAAGCATTGGAAGAATATAGCTCAATATTCAAAAATATGCTGTCTATAAGAGGCAATGAAAACACGTCTCAGCACTCAGAATGGCATTCATTCATACTTCATCACCAGCTATTGTGAAAGGAACTTCTAATAAAATACCCCAGCATTTGATTTTTTCCACATATTAGACATTAAGGCCCCTGAAAATTTTATGGTTTTTTTTTTTTTTTTTTGAGTTTCCCATTCTGTTTTCAATAACTTACAAGAAGTTTTGTCTTTCTTTCCCTCGTGCATGTTTTCTTTCACCAAGATGGAAGTGTTGTGCTCTCAAAATGTTAACCTTTCCAACATCCCTGTGAGATATTCATGCATGAATCCTGTCTCAGTCTTCAGGGATGGAATTGCCCCGCAGCTACAGGAGGATGCTGTAAGAACTTGGACTGAAGCTCTGGAGCCCCTTGTTGGAGAGCTCCTGCTCAGGGAGGTGGATGAGGCTGTTCCAGGCAGTGACAGGTTTTTTGGGGCGAGTCGGGAAGTGCTGCTCGCATGAGAAACGTTTTGACTACAAACAGCTCCAACCAACCAAATCTCCAGGGATATAACTGTCGTGTTTCTGAACAAAGAATGATCAAACAAAAGCTTACAGTGAGGTCTTAATTGAGGCCATGACAAAGCATCCTCTGACTTCACTGAGGTCAGATTACATATTGAGTGTTGAAAACCTGTCTAAAAATAAATTTTTAAAAGTAAATCGTAATAATAAATTTTTTTCTATCAGCATATCAATATAAATTAGAGATTAAAAAGATGAATAACTTTTCCATTGTATGTTAATATTTAACTGACTCCAGAGATTTTTGTCTGTGTAATAAATGAAAAGTGTTGTCTGAAAGATTCAACTCCAGATCTTCATAGTTACCAACTGTATATTTTCTATACTGTATTTAATATTGAAAGAAGAATCCTAAAGTAATTTTAAGTAGCATCAGAATTTTGCAATGTCCTTTAAACATCTTCAGTGAGGTAAGAGAGTGACCCTTCCCTGCTTAAAAAAAAAGAGATGAAAAAAAAAGTTACTTTCTACAAGAGAGTAAATGCCATGTACTGTGTTTAGATATAAGTGTTAAAAAGTCACCCAGGTAGAAGAGGCTTCTTTCTCCTCTTAATCTGCAAAGATAATGTGGACCTTCCATCTGCAGGCTCTTTGGGTTAGGGTAGCAACTGGTTAGACCTTCTCAAATAAAAAGATGATGAAGCATATTGTCTTATGGTTATTCCATGCTGTCTTTGAGTAACTCAGGGAAGTACTTCTGTTACAAATTCAAGTGTCAGTTTTATTGTTTAGCTTCTTTATTGGAACTTGTATTGTAAACTTGAGGCTCATGGCAATGCCTTCGAGATGCTTTTGATTTACCTATTAGTGAAATCTGAATCCTGCTCTAACTACATGTTTTCCAGATTAGTCTGAACGTTATTGGGTTTATTTACTTTAGTGAAAAGAAGTATGTAGTCCTTTCAAACAAAAGAAATAGCAGAGATGATTTTTTTTATTTGCCTGCTGTGCAGAAAAAGAAAGCATAAACACATTGGTATATTTGTTGAGTTTTGTGAGCAGTTCAGGGTGGTAAAGGCTACAGTAGAAGGTTGGTCCACTGTGCCTGGGGGGAAATGTTGAGCTTTGGGATCACCTAAAATACCTTTCCTCTTCCATACGGTCATTAACATCATTTGGTTATTTTTTCATACAGTCACGGGTTGGTTTGGGTTGGAAGGGACCTTCAAAGATCATCCAGTTCTAACCCTCTGCCGTGGGCAGGGACACCTTTCACTAGACCACGTTGCTCAGAGCCCCATCCAACCTGGCCTTGAACATTTCTAAAGATGTGATATCCATAAATTCTCTGAGCCACCTGTTCCAGGGTCTCACCACTCTCACAGGGAATTTCTTCTTAATAGCCAATCTGACCATACCCCCTGTCACATTTAAGCCATTTCCCCTTGTGCTATCATTCTATGTCCTTGCAAAAGTCCCTCTCCAGCTCTCTTGTATCCTCCTTTGGGAATATTTACCTCTTTTCTGGAGTGCTTGGTTGTTTGTTTTAATTCTAACCAATGGAAGCTTTCTCCTTCTGTTGCTAAGAAGAAAATGTTTACTTTTTACAGTGTTTCCATTTATCTCTTCAGCTCTTGCCTGGGGGTGTGTGTATGTGTATATTCTTTTGCTGATATGAATTATATTTTCTGTCTGGAGATCATAAGTTTTTTTGAAAGCGAAACAAAATGATTAAACCGAAGTCAACTATATTATTTGAAGCTGCTGTATGTGTTTATCCTCATAGTGCTTAATCCTTGACTTTGCCTCAGGCTACTAACCCTGGCTGGTTATTAATTCCTTAAAAATGCCCTGAGCCAACATTGCTGCTGTTATAACTTGTTTGGGGCTGAAATGAAGTTGACGTTTTTCTTAGCTACAGCATCTTCTTGCTGTAATGTCACCAGATCAATTGGTTTCAGCAGTGCTGCTATTTCACCATGTGCCTCGAAAAATTTATTTCTTGTACAGCATCTGTTTAGACTTCTCAAGTTAACGTTTAGTCTACCAGGGATGTAACCTATTTTAATGAAGGGATGTCAGATCTTTTTGAAATACTCTCACTATACAGATCCTAAGTGGCCTATTACAAAGAAATCCATGGTTTTACTTTATGAAACAAAACAAAACAAACCCAAACCCTTCGGCAGGATCGGAAACTTAGGCCATTACAGTGTGGGAAGAGGACAGCTATGAAATCGGGGTGAAATACAATACAGTTTGAAATGCTATAAACTCCCTTCTGTATACATTTTAGGGATTATTTCATAAACTGCTTAAGATATGTTGGCCTGGCATCCATGTGTCTGAGATATTCCTCTTCTGAATGTGCAGCTGAGCTTCTCCCAGGGTGGAGTTCAGATTTCTCTGTTTTAATAGGAGCCTTCCTATAAAAATCAAAATGCTGTAAAATTACAGGTTGGCTCCAGGAGCAGCAGAACACCTTGGCAGATTATCTGCTAGTGCCAGTCAGGCCAGTCCCTCCCTCATCAGCTGGCACGAGCTGTCATAGCTGGTGTAGCACAGACAGTCTGTGCTGCCCAGCTTGGCTCTGGCTGGCTCAGCAGTGATGGGGCCACGTCTCAGAGGCAGGATAAGTCTGAGGGATGTGGTGCTGTGTGGAGCCTCTGCTCTTCTGCTCCTGACATGCAGCTGAGATGATGTCCTGGTAAATCCCCACTGCCATGGGAAGCCTGTGCACAAGCGTGTGGCTGTGTGAAAGCCCTGCCTGCCAAGGAGAAGGAGCAGGGTGCATCTGCCAAAAATCCACCTCACTGTGCTTTTGTACACCTTTATTTTACATGTTAAACAACTCTGATTCTAAGGGTTCCCTGAGACAAACTTGTTTTTTTGGGTTTTTTTGGTTTTTTTTTCAATGAGGTAAAACATCTTTAAAAGTAGTAGGATCACTTAAACACCTTCAGAAACCCCCCACCCTGCTCCCCCTTTTCCCCACTCTAAATTTTTCATTATGAAGGAAGTTTTCTCTCTAGGTTTCTATTTCAGAAATAAGTGACTTCAAAGACTGCTGCAGAAATCACATCCCAAACCACTTCTGCTACCTTCCAGGAAAACTTTCCAGCAGACATATTGGAAGAAAAATGATTTGATTGAAAAAGAGCAACAGAAGGTCATCCACTACCAAGAGTAATATTTAGCAATTTGCTCCTCCCTTATGAGAACAGAAGTCCAAAATGTAGAATACTTTATTGTTTCTGGTGTGTCCAACCTCCACAGCATCTTCCAGCTCTTGTTACAGACAAGGCAGATAACTGTTTCTAATCCTTGTGTGAGGGACAACACAGAATGTTATTTCAATGCATCTTTGTATCAATCTGTAAAGAAGACTTCAATATTTGAATAGTAAAATGACAACTTTTAGCCCAATATGTTACATTGATTATGTTTCATTGACCTATTTGCATCACATCAGTGTAAATCTTCCTCCCTTCTCATAGTGCCAGAAATTATTCAATTTACCATTTAAATGGTAGAGTTGATCATTATAGATAATTAAAGCAAAGCCTGTGTGAGGAATGCTGAAATTCTGTGAATATTAAGGCATGAAATTATTTTATGCAAGATTTCTGTAATGAATATAATATGAAATAATTTCATCCATGCTAAACAACTATATTAACTATAAACATGGTGAGATATCAAGTATCTCACCATTTTCCCTGTGATGACACTTGTGGGAGATAAAGTTAACAGGATGATGAGCAGAGGCAAGTGGTGGCCCCATGGCCTGGGAGTTCTGAGGCAGCTAGTTTTGAGTCAGTGGTTATAAATTATGCTACTAAGTTTGTTTTCAATGTCATATTTATAATGTTTTTCCATGATGATATAATAACTTACTGAAGTCAAAATGTGAGATTCAGAACACTCGTGGTATGTGAAGCACTTCAGAAATCAGATGGAGACTTCCAGCTGCCTTTTCTCCAGGGAAAGAAGAGTGTCTCCTTTGGGAGCTGCATGAATTTTCCTTAGACCTGAGTAAGGTACTGTGTTACATGAGAGAAAAAGAGAAGGGTCAGCACTAGATCTGTAACGCTTCCCCAAACTCCCTTTTGGAGCTGCTTCTGCCACTGCCATTCTGCAGCCAACTTTCTCTTTGGATGATGGTGATCCCAAAGCAAATGGCACTGGGAAAAGCCTTGGATCTATGTGATACAGTCTATAAAAGCAGTGAAGAAACTTATGTAGAGAAGTGCTAATTCTCATGCATTAAAAGCTAGGAATTAAATGCTGGAAATGAAAGATGTTAATCTTAAGAAAGTAGAACAGATTTAGTTTCTGTGTTGAACTTGGTTCTTCTGGCTGCACTGAGAAATCTGTGAAGATTTTGAACATTGAGCAGAATTGAGCTTGGCATCAAGACAGTCTGAAGGTTGAATCAAGTGAGGCTGATCTGGTTTCAGCAGTTCCCTGCCCCAAATTGAGGTTCATCTCCCTGAAATGTGCAGCACAGGCTGTGGTGCGGGAGGGAATTAGCAAAGGATTTAGAAGCACGAGTGGCTGATGAGAACAGCTAAAATTTTCATAGTGCTTCTTGTGTTTTCAGAGGCACATTTGCAGCTCTGAGGCTGGCGCAGGAGAAGGCAGGGAGCTCCTGGCAAGCAGACAGCTCATCCCAGCTTCACAACGTGACCGAATTCTGCCGGCGGCTGGGGCGAGGGCATGTGCTGCATTAAAGATCTGCTAGTCAGGGGAAAAAAAATCGAGTCATTTCAGTCCCATCCCCCCCACTCCTTATCTTGCACAGCCCCTCTCTGTGCCCTTGCTTCACACACAGCCCTGGAGGCACAATCTGGTTGTTTCAAGAGGAGTTCTGATGTGGGAAACATCCCCTTTCTTACTCTAAGGCGCTGCCAAAGATTATTGAAAGCCAGTATCTGCTGACTCCAGTGACAATTTCTAGTAAGTTTTCCATCACCAATTTCTATGGTGATGAATGAAGAAAAAAGAACACTCTTTGACTTTCAGCTCCAGAGCTATTTTTACGAGGCTGGCTCTTAAAGACAAAAGAAAACATTTTCTTTCTAAACTGAGCATATTTGACACTGAAGGTCAGGGAGAGATAATACAACCAGAACTCTGGTGTTTATGCACTCATTTGCTTATAGAGCAAATTAAACGATTTAATGACCTGGTGACTTCCTCTTCTATCATCCCTAAATGAAATATAACCCTCTTCACCCCTTCGTGTGCCTCTCATCCCATTTAAAGATATTTTAAGGGTTTTTTTGTCCATGAAATCTGCACCTTCCATTACCCTTACCAGGTGCAGCAACTGGAATTCCTGAAATGAGATTCAGAGGTGTTGTGTGACTGCTCCTGCCATTAAGCAGATGGTAATTTCTTCCCATGCTAATTATTATCAAACAGCTAAGAGAAGGATTAAAAAGTACTATGTTCCTCAAAGCCTTTTTTTTTTTGCCCCCCATTATATTCTCTGAAAGAAAGGAAAAAATAATCCTGGAAACCAGTTAGTCAGGGAAATGCAGAGAGTTAGTACCTGCTTGGAGCCTCACCTGAACCTGGCCCTCCTCTGAGGACAGGGAGAGGGAGGAAATGAGGGGGAGAGAGAGGTGTGCATGTTTTTATCAGAAGGTACTTTTCTCACGGTGTCCAAGATAAAGGGACTGACATTCTTGCAGTGCTCTAATGGGGGTGGAAGAGTAACTGGATCCTGAATTAGGTGGTTCACTAATGTGCCTATTTTTTCCAGTCCACGTAGTTCTGCCTAGCGCCTCGGGCTTCTGGAATGGTGTTTTTATGCCACTTAAGGTCTTGGATTGGTACTTTTCAAACCAAAGAAGATGCAAGGCTTTTAATTTCTTCAGCTTCACCTTGCTTTTTTTTTTTTTTTTTTTTTTAACAATAGGTTCAGTCCAACAGATGGTTTTGATTTTAGTGGATTCTTTTTGGTTGTTGTTTGGTATTTGGGGTTTTTTTGAATCGGCCTAATTGTGACATTCTGTGATTAATTTTACTTGGATGGAAATGTAGCCCTTAGTGTATTGAGATCCTGAATTTTCTTTTTTTTTTTATTTTTTTTTTTTTTTTGTCGAGTTAACAGTCTTTTTTTCCAATGTGGGCTGTGGTTTCATTACAGTAAGTTCCTGCTTTGGATGCAGAGACTTACGTCAGATTCACCAGCTGCTGCTCTCTCAAAATAGGCAGTGTGCCAGTACCAAGGATTAGCTGGGTTACTGTTTGTCCCACCAGTTGTTTTTAAAATCTTTACTGCAGAAACATCCCTGTATGCCATCCCTGCAACTCAGTGCCTGATGCCTTCTGTTCCCACCCTCCTTTTAAATTTTCTTCCCCAGGTCATCTATTTTGCTTGCATTTTTGGTATTCATTAACTTGATTTGGAAAACACTTTTGTCAATATATTTGTATTTTCTTATAAGCTAGCAAGCTTTCATATAAATATTTTTCTTGTCTTAGGTGATGGCTTTTTGGGAATGGGTTTTCTCCATGTATCACAGTGGCAGCAGTATTAGGATGCTGTCATTAAAATGCTTATCACCGGCGTGAATGACTTGCTTTCTAATAACCCTGGAGGAGAAGACAGCAGCAGTAAGCAATGCTCACCTAAAGCACAGTTTACTTGACTTGTGGAACAATTTTGTCAATAAAATTACCTCCATGCTACAAGAGCCACAGCTTGGAGACCACGGCTTTGTGCGAGTTCTTCTCAGTCCATCAACTTCACTAATAAAGACAAACTGAAATCCTAAACTGGTTCCTAAATTAAGCTCAGAGTTGAGCAGCACAGCAGTATTCCAGCCAAGGCAGCCAAGGATTTGCCTTGCAGGGGTTGCCTGAAGGACCAAGTGTGTGTATTTCCCTGGAGGAGCCGAGGCCGTGAGTGGAGGAACGCTGAGAATCCGTGTGCCAGTGTTGGGAGCAGAGATACACACCCCTGTTACTGCTGGTGCTCCACTTGTGTGCTCCCATGAGAGAGTCTTGGGACATATCATGGGTTTCTTTCTCCTAAGATGCTTCTGTAGCCTTCAACTCTCCCCCTTGTCCAAGTTGTGACAGTTTTGGAGCAGGCCTGTCCTTTAGGGCAAATAGCAGGAAAGTTAACAGAAGACCATGAACACGTTGATGTGTTTGCCGCTGTGCTCCCTGAAAAGATGACAGGTTTTAACCCAAGTTTAAGAAAGAAATAGGAATTGTAGCTGCAGCCCAAGCCAGAGCAGCCAGTCTGGAGATACAGGGTCTTTGTACTTGTACCAAAGGTGATGGTATTGGGCCAAAACAAACGTAGGAGCTTTTGGGAACCCGGAGATAAATGAAGAGAGACCGTGGGGCTGTTCCTCTGCTCCACGGCAGCTACTTCCTTCCAGGCTATGGGATTGGGCTGGTTTAGCCAAATTTAGAAATATACCCTCCAAAGTAGTCACTGTGTTGATTGAGTTCATAACGTCTCTCTGGCATACAATCGATTTCTGGGCATAGAGCAGCGAATAGGGAATATAACATCTAGTCACCTCAAGACAGGGATTTAACTTCATTAACCCCACTAGGTCTATCAGACTATGTTTTTAGACCTACAGAAGATTTATTCTCAAAAGCAGGAAGAGCATTTCAGCACCTGTGAGATATGTGCTGTGAGCATAGAGAAGAGGTGTCTAGCAGGAGCAAGAGAGTAGCTTGTCTGGAGGAGAAGATATGGCAGGTTTAAGAGTTCCCTTTTTGCCTCTAAAACCTTTCCGACAGGTGGGTCTTTACTCTCAAACCCTGTTGTTTTCCCCCAGCACTCGATTTTGCCAGGTGGGTAACATGTGATGAGAAGTGTGTGGAGTTACATCCCCTTCAGTGTCCATCTTTTTTTGCAGCCATACGTGGAAGTGGGAATATTTAGGCTATTAGTGTGTGTCCTGAGGGAACAAGTATTGAAAAGCTTATGTTTACAACTCTCCTGGATGCTGCAGCTTTCATCAGCTCTTCAAAGTGTCTTATGAGAGTTACCCAACTGCTGCTGCACTGCTGGTCTGCCCAAGTTGTTTCTCTTCAAAGAGCTTGCCTCCTCTTGTCTCCAGCAAAGAACCAGAGACATCATCAGGTGATATTTTAGGGGAGGACACTTTGTCGACATTCATCCATTAGTTACTGTCTAGTGGATGTGTCCTACCCAGAGGACTGTGCATCAGGCCTCCACGAGTGCCCACTCAAACACACCTCCACTGGATTTAGGATCACCTGATGAAGCCAAAGTGAAAATAATTGGAGAGGAAAAAAATGCACCCTAATTCTAGTTTAATTAACTTTTATGCAGTTGTAAAAATGTATATGAGAATGAAAGCCTTTAATTAATATGCACATGTATTTTACAAAGGCATCACATAGCTATTTGGAACCACAGCTCCCATGCCTGAGAGCACAGTGGTGGTCCTGGGATGCAGCCTGGTGCAGGCCACCCTGCACAGGATACAGTGCCATCCCATCAGGGAAGACACCAGACACCATCAATGGCTGGCTGGCTGGTTGAAGAGCTTGAGCATCTTGTTACTGCTTCCAAAACTTATTTTTACATCTCTATCTCATTTAAATCTCTACCAGTCTTAAGGTATCACCAGCATGTGCTGAGTGCAGGACCTCAGTATAGTCCCTTCTCTTTCCCCTGCCTTTTTCTGTCCCATCATTTATTATTTCGTTTTCCCTCTCCAGGTCTACAACGTAAGCTGAAAAACTTGCTCTCATTAAAAATTTTTTACAAAATCTTCCCCATCCCTGGAAATGTTCAAGGCCAGGCTTGATGGGACCCTAAGTAACCTGGCCAAGTGGAAAGTGTCCCTGCCCATGCCAGGGGGCTTGGAACAAGGTGTTCTTTAGGGTACCTTCCAGCCCAAAACATTCCATGATCCTATGAAATGTGGTAGTTGCCAAGGTATTGAAGATTAATTAATTGGGGAATTCAGTGGAAAGAGGTATTTTCCAACTTAAAGTATTCTATGATTTTGTATGTATAATTTGAATTTTTAAAAAATGTTTTTTTGTTGTTACTTCCACAAGTAAAAAAGTTAATCTTGGCACGCCCCCCTTGACGGGGAGACTCTCTTGTACTGCAAAAGCCAAAAGGTTCCAATGTTGTTTTTGTGTCTCACTTCCGTAGGATTTCTCTTATCATGGTGATGTGCATGGGTTGCCAGTGCTCTGAGCAACAGGATAAAAAGGTGATGTCTTTGATGCTTTGACAGCTGGAACCTACTTAGCAAGTGTCCTACCTAGAAGATATTCTTTCTTTATCAAGTGCCATGTTTCATTTTGTAAGTGACATATAACTATTTTGGCCCATGTCTCTATGGCTTTCCCTGGAGACAGAAAATACAGAATCCTTCAATTTTCTGGAAGCATTTCATTGTCTCATGCACTGATACTGAAGACTGTATAAATGATGTCTTTTTAATTGTTGGCAAAGTGATAGTGCCATGTCACTAAAGGATGTGCTTTGTTGAGGGGAGAAAAATATGCTTTCTGACTTTAATGGTTTGCCTTTAAAACCAACTTAACTTAAGGAATTTAAAAAGAAGACAGTCAGAAAAGCTTTGCAGTTCAAGGAGTGAAATTTAATGTTAATGGCCTGAACTGTGCTAGCTGGATTCTGTTAATGTTCAGGTGCCAGTTAACAGCATGATTCCAACAATATGGTTTTATTGATCCCCAAACCCTAATATGATTTGATTTACCTGTTCTCTGTGGTTGGTAAGCCATGCTCTCAATGATTCAGTGAACTGTCATAGTGGGCCATCTTGTCTCTGTATCTTTTTTTCCTATTTTCCCGTGCCATCTTCTAAGGCTCTGTGAGCACACAGAGGATCAGCAGCAGATTAAGTGGGTAACCAACTGTGGGCTAGGCCTGGATCCAGCAAACCATTAACATGGGCCTTGTTTCATTTACGTCACTTGTGTGCTCCTGAAGGTGAACATATGCTTTGGTGCCCTGTGAATCAGTCTGCAAGAACATTCCTAAGCTAACATCAGGGCTGGCTCAAAGAGGAAAAAGGTGTTTTTTCCTTAGCAGTGCTGATTCAGTGGTGTCCAGCAGAGCTTTCTGGAGACACCACCTGAAAACTATTTTAGGTTTTATTGGAGGAGAAAAAAATCTGACCTATTTTGTTGTAGATGAGAAAACCAGACTTGGCATGAAATTTAGGAAGAGGTGCTTGTATCTGGTGTGGACAAGTGCTGCTTTCTCCTTGGCTCAGGTTTCTCAAATGACTACGTCCAAAGTTTAGAGGCTAATGAGAGAGTTTCCTGCTGTTTGTGGTTAGAGCCATGCTTCTTCTGCAAAGAGAAGTAAAACTGTCTAAAATACTTACCTAGTCCTCATCTGAATTAAATATTTTTCTTTATGCTAGCAATAAAGTTGTATGTATCAGTTGATATAGAAAAGATTAATCAAAGCATAAAGATTAAAAATAAATTCCTTCTCAAATGTTCGTAAGAACCCATACCACACATATCAAAGTGGCTGTAATGTTGCCACATTGTTACAGGTGGTAGTTTGCAAATATACCCAAACAAGAGAATTGCATGTTTAAAGTGAAATGTATTGGTTTGACTATTATTTGAAGGTAGTGCACAAACAGACTAGTGGGTGATCCATTGCAAGGTTGGCTGTAAAGGCTACAGTCCTTGTTATCAGTTCAGTGTTGGCAAGCTTTAGAACCCCAGCAAGTTACGGCTTTTTAGGAAAACCTTATTTTTATCTTGTATGTGAAATACTTATGCTGATGACTTAACTGCTTTGAAAATACTTCACTTCTTCTTTCAAGACTGAGACTCTTACAGACCAGATTTCAAGAATAGAAATGCCAGCTTACATGAGGGCTCCTTTGCAACCTACAAGAAAGAGAAGCATAAAATGGTCTGAATATGCTATTCTGCATATAAAAACAATGTCGATATCAAGCTTTATAGTTTATATAAAAACAATGGCTTCCTAGAACGGTGGTACCTTTGTTCTTTGATAAAATGGCATTACTACAGTGAGTTAAGCTTACAAAGGGGATTTTTTGAAACAGCACTTGCAAAAACCATGGAAAAAGAATCCAGGTGGAGATGTGGTGTTAGATTTTGGATTTTTTTTTTTTGCCATTCGAGTTGAAGATGGCAATTAATGCAGTCATCTTGATTTTTTTGCATTTAGTCACTCAGCATAAAGCATGAAGCTCCCAATTCAAGCCTGCATACAGCGGGTGATTGCTTCGTACTATGCTGAATAAGGCTGTTTCTGAACTGTGAGTGCATCTAATCAGCACAGAGTGGGCTGACTTCACACCAGTTATTGAAAACACATTTTCATAAGTCTTCTTTCCTGATAAATATCCAGCCAGAATTCTCTTATATGTTATAGTATGCATTGCTATTGAGAAATGTTTAGCAATGCATGTATAATGCCAACCGTACAAACATGGGTTTGTAATATTTCTTAGCATATGTGTTATGAATTCTTGAAGCTATCTCAGTCCTACAGTATATCTGTGCTGAGCAAACTGTGGCTGGGGGCCAAATCCATTTTACAGCCATCCAAAACAGTCTTGTGACCAATCAATCAAGTTTACACTTAAAAAGTGCCCATAGTATAAGCACCTAAGGCACTGTGCATAATCCATATGAAAATAAATACGATATAGTATCTCTGAATGGTGAAGTCAGGTGGAATTAGATGTGTTCCTCTGAGGTTGTAGTAGATAAAGGAAGCTGGTTCTGTAGGAGGAGATGATTAACACATGGTACAAGTGCACACAACTTGTAAGGCCAGTCGCACTTTTGAGATGTGGATGGAAAATTAATTGAATGTCTGAAGGGAATGAAAGGGTATTGAATAAGAAGGTTTTATAAATGGGACATAGTCAGGCTGCTGAGACTTCTGCATATTGCTGTTTAGCCTTGTGGAGAAGGCGCCTCCCTCACAAACACAACTCCAAGAGCTTCAATTATTTCTAAAATTTACCTGCTGGTCGTAAGAGTAGACAGCCCTGAGGCTTATCAGATTTTGCAATAAGAGCATTTCAGATTGGTCAAATGCGTGCTTGGCACCATTATTTTTTTTTTTTTTTTTTTAAGGAAAAGGAGATGAACTCCATGCCATGAGCGAGAAACTTATTTTTAAAAACATGGGGGCAAAAATCCTACAGTGTATGGTATATCTGGATACTGCAGTTTATTTAAGAACCAACAAGATGAGAGGCATCACCCTGTTTGATCTGCACCCTTCCCTGCAAGGTTGATCTTGGCCATAGAAGGTGGGACTGAAAGTCGGGTCCACAGCAAGCTCCTGATATCTGCCCCCATGCATGAGCCTGAGCTCCAGGATCTAACCAGCATCTTCCCTTCCTTTTTCCCACTTCCCAGGCCTCCCATTTTCCCAGTCCAACTGTCCCACGTGTGATCTGCCTCCTAGTTTCCAGGTCTGTCTTGTGTCCATCCCAGCTGCAGCTAGCAAGTAGCAGGTTTGTGTTTGAGCATTCAAAAAAGTTCAGTTTTGCTGCCCCCACTCATCTGCCACCCATTAGCTGGTACAACTTAAGTGACTTTTTTTTTTTGCCAACAACACCCCAGCACTCAGCTATTAGTAGGCTGCTGGTGCAGCTCCCAGCATCCCGCTGCGCTGTGTGTGTCACAGCGGGAACAATCCAAAGAAAGCGGCGTTTTTTGAGAAGGGGTGAAATGGTTTAGACAGTGTAGAATTTATTCTAATCCAGTATTTAAATGTGCAGGTAGACAAAATTGCTTCCTGTTCTGCTAATCCTTTGCTGGATAATTTACAGCCTTCTGGAACTTCATTTCTAGTCTTTTCAGCTTTCGTTGATAAAGATGCAAAAAAGACAGACATGTACAAAAGGACTGTATATAGCGTATAATTCATTTCGTAGAGCTGGGACATCTAGCTGAATGTGCCATTGATTTACCCTGGCACTAATTCCTAGTGAGCAGCACATTTTGAAAGTAGCTACAAGTTGGCATATTTGCAGGAGCATTGAATTCTGGCATGCAGTCACTGTTGTATTAAAAACATGACGTGCAGTGAGTCTGGAGAGCCTTTGAAACTGAGATCTCAATAGAAGCTATGAGTTGTATTGTTACTCTCAGTACAGACAGCATTAAAAACACCCCAAAAAGAGTAACCTATATATGTTACCAATAGTGTGCAGCTTAGGGAATGGATTTTTATTCCAAAATGTGTCAGTGATGTTGCGTTTATTAAAAAATGGTTCTCAAAGCTACTTTGAAGTCCATATGGTGTCTGTTATGATTGCCTTAATAACAATAGCATAATTATGTGTATTATATCCTCATAGGATTGAATGTGCAACAAACATTGCTTGTGAGCAGCAAGTTTTTATGAGATGACAGCTGGTTTAGAACCAAAATTATAGTTTATTTATTTTGTGTATGCATTTGAGTTGGGCGAAAAATAGCGAAAGAATGAAATCTGCTAAAGGACGATTTCTCACTAAGTGTTATTTTGCAATAAAAAAGCTGGTTGTATTCTAAATGAACAATAAGAATGGGTTGGTTGAAAATAACATATTTCTGTAAAATAAGATGCTTCAAAGGGATTCAGAATGTACCAACTATCAAGGATTTTTTTCCCTTTCCGTGGATGAGAAGGGGGTCCTCCTTCAGAACTGGGTAACTTTGCATGGTAGTGGAAAGTTGTAGTGGAAAAGATGAGTAATCCTCCCCCTTTGTAAAGCAAGGGTGGGTATGGCCTGGGTAGGAATGGAGAGGAGAGAAGGGAGGAGCTGTCGAAGGTTCACATTTTTTGTGGATCTTGTAATGAAATGGATCTTCATGCTGTGGTCTGGCGGGGCCAGTGCTGGCCTGCAGACAGTGAGCCTTGGACTGTTACCCCAAGCATTACATGAGAGTGAGTAGAGTTGAAAGGACTGGTTGCAAGAAGGTTAACTCTAGACTAGGGTTCTTTTTTCCCCATTTTCCTTGTTTTTTCCAGAGGTCTGTCTGTCTGAAGGAGGGGTGAGTACCACTGAAAAATGTGAGGTACCTCAAGCCTTTCACACTCCATAATCACGATGTGAGAAATAATGGTCAGGGCTTTAGGATAAGTTGCAAAAAAAAAAAAAAAAAAAAAAAAAAAACCCTCATGAAAGTGAGTATTTTAATTGCAAGTTAGTTTTCTGCTGGTATTTACTTTACAGAGAAATGTGTGTCAGTTACAGCTTTTAGGAACTTATTGAAGGTTACACAAAATCCAGAGTTCTAGCTTGCACATTGCTATTTGCAGAGACTGTCACCTTCTCACAGAATTGAGGAAATGCAAGGTGGGAACTTGTAAAGCTGTACTGAGGAGGCTGGGGGGGAGGAGTTGAGGTGGGTGTCTTCATTTCTGCAGATGAGCTGGAAAGTGGTTTCCAAGAAGAGGAAGAAAAGGTACATGCAGTGCAAATGAACAGACATTTCATAACGAGGCTTGCAAAGCATTAAAATTCAGGCACAGCTACTGCACTAACACAAACCAAGGCTCTTGCATATACAGAAAAAAGCTCTCATTCAGTGTGAACAATCTTGGCACAAAAAGAGTTTTCACAATATTATAAGATTGTTAAAAAGTAGTTCCCCAGCATAAATGAATGTAAAATTTCTGGTGTGTGCTGTGAGTGAGTGTCCTATTGGCTGTGTCTCACCAAGATCTAAAACTAGGAGTAAGAGTGACAGTTCATCTTTACCCTGGGGTGATACTGTGACAACACTGTTGGACAAATTCCCTGTAACACAGGAGAAAGGTTGATCAGAAATAAACTAGGCTACAAAGAGCAACTTCAGCAATTCCAAAAATCCTGAGTGCTGTGAGAGAAAAATAACTGTGGACAGAAATTCTGTATAATCCCTGCTTAGGTTGTGGATCTCATTCCTGCAGGTAACGTGCCTGTGGCTGAAGGGCTGTTGCCTAGAAGGCTGCTGGGTTGTGTATTATAAAAAAAAACAAGGTGGAGTGATGGAGAAAAGGAGAATTCAGGAAAGAGCAAGGCTTTGAGTTGCTTGGAGGCATCACTGCTGAGGATCAGAGCTGACTGGGCTCAGGCTACATCCACCTCTAGGTTTTTCCAGATTTCAACTCTAAAATGCCTCACCAGCACTCACTTTGCTTGGATGCAGCTGCATGCAAGGTGGGGGGCTTGGTTTGGAGGAGTTTGTCTGACAGCTGCAGCCATGGCAATTGAAGGGCTGTAGAGCATGGCCCTTTCCCAGGCAGAGGTGTTGCAGAAAAGCCTGCCCTGAGCTGCTCTCTCCCATGGCTCTGCTGCTGTTTGGCACCAGCCAGGATCCCCAGGGACTGTACTTGAAGGGCACAAATCCTCAGGAGTCTCCAGCTGTTCACTGCTGGTGAAGGGTCTGCTTGGAAATGCAGCAGCAGAGAGTTCAGGGGCTCTGACAACTGACATGGGCAGAAGAGAGATGTCCCTTCTGTAGGGCAGGGATTTTTCCAGATGGCCTTGGGGAAAGAAGTACTGTTTGATGGCTTCCTTTGAAAATGCTGTGTAAACTCAGAACTCTTCCCTGCTGTGTAACAAAACAAAGCAGGTTTAGGTTTGGGTTTTTTTTTTTCATATTCAGGTTCATTTTAGACATAGTGATATGCCAGATCCTTTGAATGACAAATACTCAAATATCTCAAATAAAAGAGATATGATCCAATGGCAGATTGGATCATATCTCTTTTGTGATAGAAATTATTGTCAATGGTGTGAAACTGTGATGTTGGCTATTTATGCAGTGATAGCTGTGTTTAAGTAGCTGTAAATTGTGTAGCTCTTGTTAATCTCTCTGAAAAAAATAAGCCAAATAAAATGCAGTAGTGTTTTATGGTCTTCGGTTTTATTCTGTGGCTGCATCATTTTTTATTTTTACCAAAGCTATGAAATGGTTGTTGGGCTCATAATTTGATGGAAATACTTTGTAAAATAGTAAGCAGGTTACTCAGTTTTGTCTGTTGTCTCTAATGTGATTTAAAGCAGCTTTAAAAAAACATTGTGCAAATTTCCAGAGCTCATTACCTAATGCACTGAATTACAGATGGAAAGAAATTATACAAGTATAATGGCTGATCCTATTGGGACCAGGCTGCAGGATCTTTCAAATGTGTGTATCCTAAGTATAATAGAAGGTGTAATTCTGTGGCACAAATACTCATTCCAATGTTGGCCTTTGTTTAAAAATTGTTTTACTGAACTCCAGAATACCTTGCACAGAAATTTAACAGATTAGGTAATGTTAGGCAGGAAAGGTCTTTATTTCTTTTCTTTAACAGTAATGTCAACAGGTTTTCCATGGCCTGGAAGCTTGTTTGCACTTTGACTGACTGGAGGACTGCTTTTCCTTTAGGAGAATGTTGTACAACTAAATGCTGAGTTCTGATGGAAAGAAACGTTGTAGCTGATGGGGGATTTTTGCTTCTAAGGGAAAAAACCCAAAACTCTCTTAGCATGGCATGTTTGGATCTCAAACAGCTTCCTAGTTCTGATTTTTGCTAGCATAAGCTTGTATTAAAAAATATATATATGTATATCTAGAACAAAATGTTACACTGAAATGAAAAAGGAAGACTTTCTTTTTCCAGAAATGAGTTGCAGAAGCTTGTGACTGTCTTTTGGCTTTTTTCCACCTCAGAATAGGAAGGGATTTAGATGTGGGATATTTGGCATAACAGAAAATATAATTCTAGCTGAATTCTAGTCTCTGTAAAGCAGCCAGATAAAAGATTGTAATCTTGATTTTAAGTTTTTAAAGTTCAGACCTCGTAAGGTGCATTTTACAAAGCATCATAGAAGCATTTGCTGTTAGGTGTAGCAATAACATTTGAGGCAATAAATTGTGATACTTAAAGACATTTTGGATTCTAAGCAAAGTAATTTATTTCCAAGGTGATGTGATGGGTTTACTGGATTCTACCGACATTAGTTCAGCACTGTTAATATTTGTGGTACTTTTTCCTGTCTTGAGTTTCCAGTTTAGGAGTTACTCCAAGACATTATATCTGTGGTTACTGCACTGTTGCTGTTTGTCTTTCCCTTGCTTGAAGTTGGTGTTTGGGAGTGAACAAACCATCTGTTGTGATGAATCTGCTGCGGAATTGATTTAGGAAACAGTCGGTCTTTCAGAGTTATTTTTAATGATGGAAATTACTCAAGGAGGAAGAAAAATATTGCTGATTCCATGTGTCCCAAATGTTGGAGGTGTGTAATGCCATTCCATTAGGCTGATCCAGGTCTTGCTGGGGTTTCCACTTCAGCTGGAAGATGTCCCTTCACTTAACTGGACACTTAAGTCTGCTATGAGTAAACACTAAGGACTCTCTTTCACCTTGTTGGCATAGTCATTTGCATCTGAGAATCATCTGCAAACTCTGTGGTGGTGAAAATGGGCTGAAATGTGTGGTGTGACACAGTGACCCTTTATGCCAACAGGGAAGGACATGCAGTGGGATCAGAACAGATACGTTGAAAAAACCAGTATTCAGTCTGCAGTAAGAGACCCTTGCACCAAACTAGGATAATTTCCAAAGTGTTACAGTATTTTTCTCTCTTTGATTTTTAAGTCCCAAATACTGCAGTGGAAGTGTATGTTATATAAATAGCACTAGATGTCAGAAATCAGTTTTCATGTGAATATTCTGGCACAAAAGCTTGTCTCCTCTTAAAACTGGGAGTGTATCAAGAAGACTTTTGGTAGAATGTATGGAATGATGTTGCTGTGGTATAATACACATACCAGAAGGGATTTGCACTGAAATGCTGGTAAACATGAAGAGCAAAGCATTTTCCTTTCCTAATTTCCAGTGTCAGAGATGTTCTAACATGGATTAGATCATCCATCAGGGGAGAAGTGCCTGCTTGACACAATACAGGCTGAATATTGCTTTGGGATCAAATCAACACCTCTCTTGTTTTCAAGATACATATATTGAAAAATAAAAGAAAAAAAGTGCAATTTAATATTAGCTGGTTTGCTTTGCTGTCTTTCAGGTGAGTGCCAAAAGTAAAGCTTCAAAAACTTTGGTCAATCATTCAATGACTGGAATGATCAGTTCAGTTGAAACAGCATGCTGCTTTAAGGCCTGTGTTCAAATCTAACCTGTTCAGGCTAGAAAGGAGCTTGAAAATAAAACAACATCAGAATCTTAATGTTACAGACAAACACCTACATATTCCCACTGAGCAATTCTGCTGCTTAAATATTCTTTGCTCTTCCGGTTCTGTATCTGCCTGTAGTCTTCAGGACAATTCCTTGGAGATCAAGGAGTCAGGCCAAGCAACACAAATACAGAAGTGTTGACAGCAGAGAAGAAATCTGCCTCTTTGCAATCTGAATCTTGGGCTTGCCTGAGTTTCAGTGTTGTGCAAAAGACTGGAGGATGGGGCTCTGAGGAAGGGGTTGAATTTTTCATTTTCCTTAACAGAACATTAGCTTGAAAGTCCAAAATCATAACTTAAACAGGTGCCCTCCTTTTGTAATTCTTATTTTCTTATTGCTAGCTGATTAGACTGTTTGCCTTGGTTTGACTCACAAGATTAATTTTAATTATTAACATGTTTCTTTCTGTTTCTTATTAGTTCATTTGCTGATTGGAATATTGTTGCTTTCAAAAAAGGTGTAGATGCCATCAATAGAAATGGATTTTTTAACTGTGTTCATCACATTGACTTTGCCAGAGAAGTTGATCAGTCTGAAAGTTTGTGGAAAGACAAATCATCATCGTCTCTTTTCAAAAGAGTAAACAAAGAATTTTGGCTTTGTACAGATGAAAATAGAGAATATTTAATGTACTCATGATAAATTGCATATTGATGGCATCAGGTATTCATAAAGAAGAGTAGCACAGATTAAAACATTTATATAAATTAATATTTTTATTGAAATATAGTTGTCTATATGCTATTATGCAAGTTTGACGTCTAAAATTGAGCATTAACATTCAAGTAAGGTTCTTTAATATGGTAAAATTCTATGTATATGAAAGTCTTACCTCATACTTGTCAGATGAAATTTGTTCCCTGCAATAGGAAAATAACAGGAGTTTTCTTAATTAAGTAACGTTTTCTTATTCAAATTCATTAGTTCTCATTTAGTCATCAGTTAAAGAAGAGGTTGTAGAGACGAGTTGCATACCTGTATGCCAGGATGATCAGGTCAAAAAGCTGTTATTAATAAAGTCTTTCTGTTACAAATATATTCCAGACAATTCCATCTATTTTGTTCTCATCAGAATCAAATTAGAGCAAATACTTGCTTTACCCAAGATCCTCTGTTCCCCAAGAGCCCTTCAGCATTACTTGTAGCACTACCTGGAAATACTAATGAATTTAAAAGTAGTGAAAGAATTTAAGCTGATTACATTTAGTGCCTTTTTTCTTCTGAAGGTGTCTCAGGCTCACTTGTCTTTCCTTAAGTGGAGCCTTTCCAGAGGTTTTTCCATTTGCACGCTTTGCATGTGATGCCTTCCAGGATAAGGCCTG
The DNA here is from genome assembly GCA_020086605.1 of Lanius collurio. Taxonomy (NCBI): domain Eukaryota; kingdom Metazoa; phylum Chordata; class Aves; order Passeriformes; family Laniidae; genus Lanius; species Lanius collurio. The sequence continues at coordinate 6,551,552 of JACBWW010000042.1, forward strand.
TGCCATTGATGGTCCGCAAATTAGAAAAGAAAAAGCTAACTCTTATGTCAAAACTGAAGATGGAAAAGATATGAAAATATCTTTAACGTAATTCCCATAAGTAAGGCACGTAGTAAAAAAGTCTACTGAGGGAAGGTAAGTGGTAAGCTAATTTCTGTGGAATTTTGGGATATACAAAGTGCTGTGAATGCTCCCCACCCCTGTCAATCGGAGAGATGGATGCTTCAGCAAACCTTCTTGTTGGAGACTTAAAGAAGCAAATGTTTCCCAAACTTCATGAAGAATGAAAAAGGTGAATTACTAGTGGTGTAAATGGTTGGCTGAAAGGGGTTTGGTGTGTGAAGTGGCAGATGTAACGTCATTACGTTGAACACAGCTTGGCAAAGCTGAAGACTGTAAGCATTTTATGTTTTGAATAATTACTAAGAAGTGTAATAGAAAAATAAAACTTCTAACACCTGCATAAATAGAGCCAGTGCCAGGTTCGGAGTGTGCAGGAGCCAGACTTGCTGTGCAATGAATACAAGGCATGTGAAACTTGTTGCCAAAAGGTATTGCAGTTGCTTATGGTTTAAAGAGAGGCTGAATGAGTTCACAGACGAGAAAGTCACTGGGGATTATTTAGAAACTAAAGGCAACTGAGGAATTCCATCAGCTTGAAAGCATATGGAGTATTAACAAGAGTAACTGTATTTGAGAATACTGTGCTTGATTATCCTGTTCTTGGTCATCCTTTTCACGCCTCTGTTAGGAGTAGGATCTCAGGCCTGGTGGGTCTTTTCTTTGAAAGAGCACTGCAGTTCTCATGGTCTTTCCTTCCAGAACACCATCTGCCATATATGAAAGGTCAGTTACAAAAATAAACCAGCAAATGGCAGAGAGCACAGTCTATTAGAAAAATCCTGTGGTGGTATGTGGGAAGAAGTCAGTAGACCAGTCACATATCCATCATGTCTGCAGAACAAGGCTGAGTTTCAACAAGAAGACAGAGAAATGCTGGAAGGAAGATTAGGGGAGGGCCTCTGAGTTTGTGCTCTTACAGAGGGTTGAAAGGAATTACGGAGTCTGCTTCTTGTCCCGTGCTCTGGCTGGTACAAAAGGCACAGGTGGGAACATCTGGAGAGGAGTGGGTGACCTCAGAATAGTGTTTGCTTTTACTGAGTGACTTGCATTCTCTGCTTCCAATTCCGTGTCCCTGAGTTCCTGCACTGCTGCTCTCCGTGCCCTGTGCCAACATCAGCACTTTCTCTGGGGCTGGGGCTGCTCCGCTCCGTTCCCAGGCTGGTGTATGGAAAGGGGAGGAACAAGTGCTTCTCCTGAGGGCAGGACCTTTCAGATCGTGTTTTGCTGCTTCTGTGCGAAGTGGCAGCCTGTCTTTTTTAGCTGAGATTAGTGGACACGAGCATGTCAGCAGCAGCACTCAGTTCCTGCAAGCAGGATGTGGAAAAGGCAGTTGCAGGGGGCAGGTTAAAACACAATCCAGTAAGAAGTTGTATGTAAAAAGCAACGTGGACTTCAAACTCTCCATGAGCCTCCGTATTACTGCCAAACAAGCCTTGCTGAAAAGTACAAAATATGCATAGTGGATCGTCCTTTGGGAAAAAATGGCTCATGGAGCCTCATTTTTGCTTCAGTCGGTTGCTTCATTATACTGGCCCTCTGTCTTTGGAGGACCTGAATTTGTAGAGGCAGAAAAGGTATCAATGTCCTTTTTCCTCTTCTTGAAAGAAGAGGCTTTTGAATCTTTTTATTTTTCAGTTTCTGAGGCTGTAAATCAGAGAAGTGTTGTATTGAACTGGAATCATGGAGGTCTTTAACTTCTATTTGTCCAGCCATTGGAGTATTGAAACAGTATGTTTAGGAAAAAATCCTATCAAGCCCCTTCAGAATTTGCAATGCTTTGCAAGTTTATTGGGTCAGAGTAAGTTAGAATTTTTAAAGAAGCTGCCTGGAGTTCATGCTTGCTTGTACAGGCACAATGCAGCTTGACCTGCCCCTTACATTGCAGAGATGTGTGTCTGAACAAGGAGCATGGGGAGAGGGCAGGGAGGAGGCTGCAGAGTTTATCTGGGTCCTCACCATATTGAATTAAGGGAATAAACCCCTCTGTTCTGGGCTGTGGCAACCTGGAGGCAGCACACAGTGGTCCAGCAGCACTTGGCAAGGATGAAAATGTCATCTGCTTTGTCCCTAGATGTTGTCCCAGGGTTCTCTCTTCCTGGTGGAGGAGCTGGCAATACGGTTGCCCTTAGAAGGCTGTGATTCTTCTAATTGTAAGCAATGCTTTTTGAGTGGGTTTTTTCCACATCAATTTTTGGCAGTCTGTTAGGACCATGGAGTTGTTTAGACCTCTAGTTAGTGGCAGAAGCAGCAGTGACACTCAGATTGACACAGGCAATTAAGTATTGTATTTTCAGGATTGGAAAGGCAAAGTTACTTTAGACAGAAAAATCAGCAGAGGAGAATTATGATTGCCCATGAAGCCTAGATAACACTTGTAATATTTAAGATATATATACTTGGACAATGATGTGAATTGCAATGATTTAGGAATTGATTTGTAGAGGTGGGTTGTAATACTTTATGTTTTTAATTACAACTGATAGCACTGAAGCCAAGAGCAAAAAATAGTGTGATGGAAACCCAGCTAATTAGGGTCTTAAACTCAAACCCAGCCCTCTCTAGAGGCAATGTTAACAATTTTTCCATTGTTGCAGGGCACAGATTCAGGTTTAGTCCATAGTGAAAGATGCTGAAATAGATTTCCTAGAATTGTCTGCGTGAGTAATCGTCCTCAGTGGCTGTGAAAGTATGGGGGAATATCTGTTCATAAAAGTTGCTCATTCTCTGGCAATCAGCGTTTACTCCTTTTAGAGAGAATTTAAGATTGACTGGCATATTCTCCATTTTGTATGTTGGAGTGTAGAAAACTCTTAACTATAGATGTGTGTAAGTTGCACTCTGGATTTCTGCCAATTTCTGAACTTCACTTTGGATAATCCTGAGGTATCCTCAATTAAGTTCCACAGATTGTGATGGGACTTAGCTGATAACTCATATAGCAACTCTTAAATAATGAGTCACCGAAGTTAATGGATTCTTTAAGTACCCAAGTTGGATTCTACTGTCTTATTTTATGTATGTACATTGTGTTAGTAACAAGAGGATCTTTCTTAAATATGACTTTAAACACTTCTAAATAGCAGGCTTTTGACTGTTATGGGCATAGCTTCTGGAATATATCCTGCAGTGCAATCCAGTACCCCGGGTGTAGAAGAACGGAGGAGTACCTGCCTTGGAGCAGGAACTTTTCTCTCTCCTTGTCGAAGGAGAATCAAAAGATACAAATGAAAAAGAACAAAAGAAACCAACCATCATATGCAGTGGCATTTCCTAGGAAGGCTGACATGGCTGATGGGATAAAGATGCTTTCAAATTCTTAGAAATTACATTCCTTTTGGAATTACTTGGGCAGATATTAGCATGGGAGTGGTTTTTGGTTAGGAAACCCAAATGCGCCTTCTCTGTATCTCCATCTAAATAAAAAACCCAAGAAAAGCACTAAACCCCTTATTTTGGCTCACAATATTTTTTCTTTCTGGAAAAGTGGGCCTAGCCTGCTCTGCACCTAAACATCTCTTGCTTAGGCTGACTAGTCAACCAGCAGGTTTTCCATCGACAAGGATGAGGCTGCTGTGATAGTATTAAGAGAAATGGTCCTTGACCTTCTAAGCCTCTCAGAGGTAGTCGTTTAGAAATTCATAGCCTTTAAAGTCATGCTTTTTGAGAGTCAGTATATCAGCCAGGAATTCACCCAGCTAATGCTTTCTATTGTCTGTGGTTTTATGCGTAAAGCACTATGTTTAGTTAATGCTTTGCTATTTCTTCCCAGTTATTTAACCTTTGTTTAAGACACTGAAGTTGTTTCATTGCTGTTGCCAGCTGCAAGAGGCATCTTTTTGTGTTTGTTAAATGGGCAATGATGATGTTTCAAGTACTCCAAAGGTTTCCCCTTTTAATGCTGTAAAACAGGAACAACAAAATCAAAAATAACTACAGTTGAACTTTTAAAGCTTCTTATTTTTTTTTCCAGCTGACCTGGCACCCAGGTGAAAACAATTGATGCTTGTTCTTTGTTCTATAGATTTGACTAAACCTGGTGCATTTTGGTGCAGGTGGAAATAAAGGCTGGGTGAACCTTTTATTGATAACATTTTAATACGTCGTTTGTTCTTCATTATGGCTCTTTGTGGCTCTGAGCATTGTTGGTGTTTCAGATCCCAATTCCTACTTGAGATTGCCATGTTTTGCTATGTAAAATTAATAAAATTAGGAAGAAGAGAACAGGATGAGTAAGTGAGTTTGCCGATATTCTGTCTTTTTAGTTTGGAGGTGCTCTGATCCCTTTTCCACATCCTGGTGGGCAGCGCACAAACCATACCAAGAGAACAATCCCCACTCCAGAGTAGTGCTGAGGAAGGACTAAACCTTATAAAGGAATGACTCAGGCCTGCAAATCCTGCATGGAGAAAACAAGCCAATGGCTGTATAAACATGATTTCTGTGTTGTCCATGGTGCTGTGGTTTCTCGCTGAGGGCTGATGAGTAAGGGGGTAGTCCGTGGGTAACTCATGTAAGCACAGTTAACTATTAGGAGACAAAACTTAAGAAGCTGAATTTACATCTTGTCAAGATAGAGGGGACAGGAGGAGACAGCAAATGTTAATTCAGACAGCAAATGTTAATTCAGACAGCAAATGTTGATTACAAGACCTTGGAAGGAGGATTCGCCCTGATCTTGTTAAGATAGGAGGAACAAGGATCATCCCAAAAACTGCTGAATCATTCCTCAAGGACCACGCATGCTCCAAAGAGAAAGGTGAAAAGGGCACTATGAGGAAGACTGCTGATCTTCATCGCAGAGACCCCCGAGGAAGAGGAGAAGCCTTCCTCAGCGCGACCACCAGGACACACAACGCATGCGTGACCCGTATGCTAATGATATTAATGGCTTACGGGGAATAATTTGTATAACCACACCTGTCTCAAGGAATGTAATGAATATTCATAATTTAACCCATAAGTACTGTACTGTAGAAGGTACCGGTGTGTGTGTTTGGAGGAGCGATCCCCCACACACCCAGCGCTGAATAAAGCAAATACCCACTTCTCTGACTCTGTCTCTGAAGTGACTCCTGGCCTGGCTTGGGGCGAATCACTGACACTGCTGTGGAAAGCAGGAGTTAGCACGGGCTGTTCCGTGCCTTGCCCGTCAGCGGCTGGGAAGGCGCTCGGAATGTTCTGCCGAGCGATGAAACGCCGAGTTTGTGAAAGCTGTTCCCAATCTGCCTCTTTTTTCTCACAAGTGGCTTTTTGTGGACAGTATCCCAACAATTTTATTTCTGAACATATAAGGGGAAAATATCTTTACTCTCCCCATTGTAGAGAAAATAGCCATTTTATGTTGACCCACACGAAGTAAAACCACTTTGGTGGATTTGAACTGAGCCTCCTGAGGACTTCCCTTTCAAGCCAGACTGCTTCTCCCATAATCACACTTTGTAAGGTCCTCTTAGTAAGACCTGCTCAAGTTTTACTTCAGAAGAGCTTCTGGGCCCTGTAGCCAAGCTCTGCTGACATCCACACACCAGATCTGCTCTGGGATTTGGAGGTGGTTTAGAGTGGCTGAAGAGACAATAGTCCTTCATGGAGCTAAACTGTGCATGCCATCTTCTACAGGGTTTGATCTGCACTATTAAGTGCTCTGTATTTTCTTTACCTTCCTATTCAAGGACTGTTAGATGGAATTATTTTTCAAATATAACTGCTCTGTCTCTGCTTTCCAGATGATGTATTACGGTGTTAAACTTCTGGTTTAAACATCGCTTATAATCTTAACCTCACACAGTACCAGAGCCAAACTTCACCCCTGAGGAGTTCCTGTAGAGCAGGTGCCAGGACACTGGCAGGTTAATTTATGTAGTGAAGCTTCCAATTCTGTCGTTAATTCTGGTTTCCACTGTCTACTTCTGTGGGTAGAACCTAGACGTTGCCATCAGCATTTCATCATGAAAATATGGGATAAAAATCAAGACAAATGGTCATAAGTAAAAAAACTTGGGGCTTTAATCTAAAAGTTAGTTTTTGTGGAAGGAGGAGGGTTGTTGTTTGACCTACTCCAGTGGAAATGTAATTTTGATATGGGATTTTTTGGCTTTATTTGTTGTTAATTGCATAAACAACTAGAAGAAAGGATGGAGAGAGTAAAGTTAATTTGAGGAGAGATAACTCTTCTGAGACAAATCTTAAATCTTGCTGAAACAGGGAGGTTAAAATACTACTCACTGAGCACTAAATTTAACTTTCCCAGTATTTCTTTCTTGTAGGCTGATTAAATTTTCTAGTCTCAAGAGAAGCAAGGTTTTTTTCCACACTGTGGTAATGCTTGGTATTCAATATCCAATTTAGGTTGTTTGTTTAATAATTCAATATTTGTGATGAATCTTGGTAAGTTAAATTTTTGCTTATACATCTGAGTTGTTGTTGTTGAAAAATGCCTTAATATCTGATCTTAAGAGTGTATATATACATGTATGCCTTTCTTGTTTTTCAGTAAATACTATGATTCCACAACACAGCTCTGTTTGCAGTTTCATGATTATATTGCCAAGGTTTATAAGACACTATGGGACAAATTTTACATGATCAATATGGTGTCCAGTAAAATATTCTGAAGAGCTTTGATTTTGATAGAAAAAATTACCATAATGCATAGGAAAAGATAATGGCTATTCTTCAATCAGCTACTTCCTGGTCTCCTGTGACCTTTTAACTCCCAGGCTGTCAGATAAGGTTTTCCAGTTAGCAGCTGCCTTCCCTCTCAAGAGAAAGCCCTGATAAATTAATTTGAATCTGAATTTTTTCTTGACTGATCCAGGAGTCTGTTGTGGTGTCTTTATTGAAATAGGACCCTAAAAGACAGAAAATAAGGGAAGTTTCAGGCAATATTTATTGGGGCGCTGAAAAAAAAAGTTGGTTTTTTTTTTTTTTTTTCTTAAACATGCATGTTGCTTGAATAAAACCTGCTTTAGGCACTTATAGCTGCTTGTTTACATATTTCCCTTCTTTCTAATTTAAGTCCCTTTAATCTGGTTACTGGAAACTGCATGTGCTGCAACTGAAAGGCAAAATGTCATGTTGCAGTGGAAAGCTGGATAGCAAATGGGCACAGGGCAGCTCAGGAGAGCAGCAGGCAGGCCAGAGGGGTGTAGTAAAATAAACTGGTTGGGCAACATAAACCTGAGGAGGTAGAAAGCAGCTGAGAGAGGAACCAAAGAAAGGAGAAGTATCTCTAGATGATGTGGTTGTGAGAAAATGTCATGTGTACAGTCTTGGAAAGGGGAGAAATGTAGGGATTAGGTCAAGGGGGAGGGAAACCATGAGTGGGGTATCAGAGACATGAGAGCTGAGACAAGATGAAAGAAAACCGTGGAGACAACATCTTTGTCTCTGGCAGAAAATCTTAGACAAAGTGTGTTTATTGCTCCTGATAACAATACTTCATTGTTATCAGGGCTCAAGGTGATTTCTTTGCTCAAAAGTAGCAGTTCCCAAAGGGTTGCTTTCAATTAAATACCACAGGTTGTGGATTTTTTGGCAACTGTCTTTTTTTAAACATAACTGCAGTCATGGAAGGGTGAAATGGTCGTAGAAGACAATCCCTCAGGACAAAAAGATGTCATGAGCAATGTGAAAGTACAGCTGCTAACTTTACATTCATACAGGCTGACTTTAACTTGTGTTTAGGGTGCACACCTGGTTGGAGTCAGCCTCTGATGCATTTCCACTTGTGACAGGCTCTGCTGAGTGCTCCAATCCACCCCCTGTACCTGCAGTGCATTTCTGCACAGCACTCACTGCAGTTCTAACACGGGATTTGGGGGTGTGGATGTTACTGTGGGTGAAAACCTGGACTTGCCCACTGTGTTGTTTCACTGTATCGTACCAAAGTGAACACACTGATCTGCTCCCAAACCACTGGGGCCTCTCAGGCTTCAAAGTTTTGAAAATTGCTCCCAGCTGTCTCTTAATCTTCTTCAGAGTGCAGATTTCCAGCCCTGAATATGCATGGTGTGAGTGCTGTAAAGCCTGTAGGTCTAAAGCTAATTGGATCCCCTGCACGATCAGTGGAAAAGAGGGAGTTTGCTACCCAGGATGGGAAGTTCAGTGGCTACATCCAACTGGCTTTCTAGAAAGACTGATGGCTACCTGGGGAACCAAGGAGAGCAGCACATTATGGTAAATTATTATTTGTGAACACCCTGTGAAATCTAATCTTCCAAACACTGTCATTTACCAATTCCCAATTTGCTTTCTGCCCATGTGGTTTCAGCAGCATTAGTTGCAGTTGGCCGGTTTAGCAAACATTTTTTGTCATTATGTGTATTTGCTATTACATTCTTCCAAGTGTAAATCATGGAAAGTAAAATCATTAGGCGGTTGAATAGTAATAAAAGTATCTCAACCTGATGTTCTAGAGATATCTATACAGCCATTTATAAAAAGAATAAAATGAAGGAAAGAAGAAAGGAATATCAGAGGGAAAAATGTGTTCTTGAAAGTTTTTAAAGTATGTTTTATTAGTTTTCTTTTTCACTGAAAAAAATTTATATTTTTTTTTTCAGTTTGATGAATTTAATAAGTAGATGATACTATGCAGAATTTATAGTTACAGCTTTTTTTAACTGCAGCTGAGTAAATTCTCAAAGTATTTATTGTTTAACAAAATGAAAGATTATAGTTTTTTAAAAAGATTTCTTTGGGATGCAGGCTTTCTTATAATTTTCAGACTTTAGATATTCCATGAATAAACAATGTCATGAATCTTTTCTCATGGATTTTATTCCTTCTGGTGAGTTTTTTAAGCAGTGTGTTAAAGTGGAATATGTAATCTTTTTCACTGTATTTTTTAAACAAAATTCTTTCACGTGTCAATTCAGTCCCATTCCTACATGCTTGTAGTCCATTATAAAATAGATGATGTTAATAAAGAATTCTTAATGCATTTACCAATCATCTTAATTAATATTGGTAAAACCTTTTTATATCAATATTTCCAGTTACCAATATCACCAGTGTTACCATTTTATCAATTACCTTGGGAAGTAATGCATGACTCAGTTCCAGCTTGCTGGCTCTTTATCAACCCTGCTCAAGGCTGCTGGCTGTCAGGGTCTGATGCCTCCCATGCCTGTACTTTGCCTTTACCTGTTGAATATGATTTTGATGACAAATGAAGTGAAAGTTCCCATATGGAATAATACTTTTACACCATGGCAACAGTATGAAAACATTACTGCTCTTCCCGCACTCATTTTCTTTTACTGGCTAGAAAAGTGGTTTGTGACTGGGGACACTTGGGAAAGCAGAGAATGGAGCCTTGTCTGGGTTGTCTTTTTTTTTTTTTTGCCTCCCTTCACTAGATCTCTGGGCTCAGTGTAGGTGAAAAGTTCCAAGACAGAAATTATGCATAGATTAAAATTAGCTAGTACAACTAGAATGCATAGAATCAGAATGTTCTGAGTTGGAAGGGACCCACAAGGATCCTCAAAGTCCAGCTGCTTGCCCTGCACAGGACAGCCCCAAGAATCCCACAAACTCCCCCTTAAATAAATAAGCAAAACCCCCACATAATCCAACTTTGACGTAAAAGATACACAGAACGTTTTTCTCCTCAATAATAGCTCTACAGTTCTCGCTTGTAACAGGTTAAACTGAGCTCACTGTGGGCATTGGGACATTTGTCTGTAGAAGGATTTCAAACACCTTTCTCGTTCTCTCATTCATTCTGCACTCGTTCTTTTTGATTCTTTCTCGTTCTGTCGTTCATTTTGCACTCATTCTTTTTTCTCTTCCTCGTTCTGTCGTTCATTTTGCACTCGTTCTTTTTCCATTTTCTCGTTCTGTCGTTCATTTTGCACTCGTTCTTTTTTCTCTTTCTCGTTCTGTCGTTCATTTTGCACTCGTTCTTTTTCCTCTTTCTCGTTCTGTCGTTCATTTTGCACTCGTTCTTTTTTCTCTTTCTCGTTCTGTCGTTCATTTTGCACTCGTTCTTTTTTCTCTTTCTCGTTCTGTCGTTCATTTTGCACTCGTTCTTTTTCCATTTTCTCGTTCTGTCGTTCATTTTGCAGTTATTCTTTTTTCTCGTTCTGTCGTTCATTTTGCACTCGTTCTTTTTCCATTTTCTCGTTCTGTCGTTCATTTTGCACTCGTACTTTTTCCATTTTCTCGTTCTGCCCTTCATTTTGCACTCGTTCTTTTTCCATTTTCTCGTTCTGTCGTTCATTTTGCACTCGTTCTTTTTCCATTTTCTCGTTCTGTCGTTCATTTTGCACTCGTTCTTTTTTCTCTTTCTCGTTCTGTCGTTCATTTTGCACTCGTTCTTTTTTCTCTTTCTCGTTCTGTCGTTCATTTTGCACTCGTTCTTTTTCCATTTTCTCGTTCTCTCGTTCATTTTGCACTCGTTCTTTTTCCTTCTTTCTTGTTCTCTCGTTCATTTGGCACTCGTTCTTTTTTCTTCTTTCTCGTTCTCTCGACGACAGACGCTGTTTGTAAAAGCGTGGAAGCTCCTGTGCTGTGGAGCCAAAGGTGTAGCCTGGCTGCCCAAAGTGCTGTGGGGGGCAGCCAGTGCTGGGCCACTCCAGGGGCTCTCACAGCACATCTGTGCCAGCATCCTCAGCCTGGCCTGGCTCCCAGGGGGCTGCTGGGCTGGGCTGGGCTGGGCTGCTCCTGGTGAGGGTCCTGGGGACGGACACCCATGGAAGTTGGCTGACAGCGTGAATAACTGGCTGGAGGGGGAAGGTCAAAGCGTCTGATAACTGGGGCTTCTAGTACTTTCCAACAGTAACTGCAAGAGTTATTAATTTTGTCTGTCAAAACAGACTAAAGACGTACTTAGGAGTTGAAGATTATTCATTTAAATTATGAAAAGGCTGAAGTTACAGTGATGGATGTTTTGGAGGATGCAAAAGGGGGCTAAGTTCTATTTAAATATGAATCCACTGTGGAGCTGTCATAACATCCCTTACTGTAAAAAGTAGAATTGCTGAGCTGCAAGATTTGTTTTCTGAAACTGTGCTTAGGACTTATCCGGTCTTCTGCTTCAACAGTATTTCTCAGATTAGGGAATTTAATCTTTTTAAGCCTGGCTGTTTAGTCAGTAGTGACCCTTGTGGCAGTTGTGGCATGAGAGCTTTCTATGCAGCTCTGAGCTTTGGCTGGATCCCATGGGAGCTTCGCAGGTTACACAAAAGGGACTCAAACCTCCAAAAGGACATCCTCTAGAATTATTGATTTTGAAGAATAGGAGATGCAGGTTAAGTGCATTAATTCTTCTCAAGGATTCTTTGGGTCCACTAGTAGGTGAATTTGTCTTTATGAAGAGCTGCTTTGTGCACCAGACATTATAGACTTCACATCTCAGCTTCAGTGAAATGGCAGTGATAAGGGTAGATGTTAATATCCTGTAATCGAACATGGACTGTTTCAATTCCATTCAGCTTCTTTTTCTTCATTTTAAAGTACTATCTTAGCTATCTTAAACAAATACAATTTTATTCTTTTAAAGATTAATTTTTAACTAGTAATGGTTCCTTTTTAGCAGTTGTCTGATCCTGCCATGTGAGAGGCAGTTTGTCTGGAGTCTTCTATAGTTTGTTACAGTAAAGGGACCCGTGCTGAAGGTGGTGGTGTCCCTCACTAACATATACAGCTGATTTTAGTGCTGTTTCTTGTAGGACCTGTTGCAGCTTTTATAACCAGAGTTGTTTTAAAAAGCCTCATAAAGGTGTACTTGAACTGCATAATGTGAATTTAAAGTATAGCTACATTGGTGTATCTTCTGGGGGGAAAAAAGAGACAGAGTTTTTGCAAATCTTGTGTTATGCTCTTGCCTTTATGTGCTTTCTTGTGGTTGTTTCTTGGCTGGGTTTTCTTGTGTGGTTTCAGGTTGGTTTTTTGTTTGTTTGTTTTGGGTTTTTTTTATGTGTGTTTTTGTTTGCTTTTTATTTATCCTCTGTTCCTCTCTTCTTCCTCTGTTTTCTAACTGATGGTCTTGCAGAGGAAAACCAAATTTTATTGTGAATGGAGCAGAAAAAAAAGCCATCAGCTAGTAAGGAGTTAATGCTAATAGATCCATGCTTCTGGAATATGGAAGTTCTTTCCCCATTTTAGTCACTGCAGGTTTAATTAGTGCTTCAAAAATCAGAACCCTCAGGAATTCCAGAGTACTTCTCTGAAGCTTTCCCCATCTTCTAAGAGAAGAAGGTCTAAGAAAAAACTTGGAAAAGGGTTTTATAAAATACCCCTTAACTGATTGGGGTAAAACAATTCTGAGTGCGTTGGGGGTACATGCAGATATCTTATCTAAGTCTAGAACTTGTTTTGAACTTTGATTGAGATTTATTGTTCTTTTAGATATGCTTGATCCCATTATAGCCTTTAAAATCTCAAGGCCAGGCATTTTTGAAAAGAAGTGGTGAATAAGTGACTTGCCTTTAACAGAAGTATGAAGCTTCTCCACCCTAGGAGTTCCTATCTCAACCTTGATTAAATAGTCCCTCCAGGAGAGCCCTGCAGACTCAGACAAAGCCTTGGTTCTGTGTTTGCTCAGAGAGATAGTGCTGTCTTCTGCAGCTCTTTACAAACTGAGGGGCTTTCTTCATGGCTACAGACATCTTGGCACAGAGGGGGGCTCTGTGAAGAGCACGTGGGTTGTCTTGCAGCAACGTGGCCTTTCTGTAAGAGACCAGACATATTTCTCTAAGAATATGCATGGTTTGCCTGTTAGTAAGGTCTGTATAGCTGCCCTTTCTGTGTTTCTGTGCATATTGCAGGATGCTTGTGAATACTTGTGTGGTATTCTCTCTAACCTCTGGCTCCCCCCAGTCTCCATTATTAAAAGATCGTGCACATAGTTAGTTAAAAACTTGCCTTGGATTTAACCAGTTTCCTTTCTGGAGGACTGCAATTTTTGTGGTGAGACAAAACTTCTCTTTTCTGCAGTGCACATTACAAAATGCAGGGCTGGTTGACTTGTGAATTCAGCAAAAATAAAAGAACTCTTTCCAATCTTTTTAGACTTTTAAATGCCGCTCTCTCTCCTGCTACGTATCCTTGATTTATGACAGTTCTGCTTGTGCAGGGGTTGCAATGTCTTCTAGAAAGAGTCACCATCCTGCTCCTACCCCTTCCTTGCACAGATCAGATGGCTGTGCAGTATTAGTAGAATGTAAACTAGCAGTTTAAATGAGATTACTGGGATTAGCCATCTGGATGGAGAAGATTTAAAATGGCCTTGATTGAGGTCCTTAGAATTGTGAAGTAGGCAGCAAAGCCATTATGGACTAAGAGGAGAAATGAGAAATGGAAAATAGATACAATGTAAGAATGGATTTGTTTTATGTTTTGGGTGTTTCAAAAGAAATAAAGACATTATTATATTGCCTTTCATTGCTCTGATCAGCATGGAGGTTGTCTTGTGGCAAGAGGTAAGAGAAACATACCATGAAATAATTACTTTTTAACAGGGAGTTTCATAACAGTAAGAAATATTTTTGGTGTGGAAATCAAGTGAAGGAAATGTACTTCCTCTCTAAATACATCTGTATAGTGCCATGTGTGTCTAAAAGACTTGCTTAAAACACCTTTCATCTCACTATTTTTATATTACAGCAAAAAGACTTTTATATTGGGCTGAAAGACTGAGTAGGAAACACAGATTAAGACTCAGTGGATCTACACAAGTCCTGTGTAAGCAAGGTGTTGAAATACTGAAGTAATAAACTCTCCTCCCAACTTCACACCTTGGAAGTAGTCTGTGCTGAGTTTTTTTCTTGGCTTGTAGCTTGCTATTTCCACCTCCTCAGTCTGGTGGCCATTGTCTAAGGAATATCGGAATTTGTCTTTATTTTTGGCCATTTCCTCTCCCTCATGTGCAGTATCAAAGTGTTGTCTCCCAGTTCTCTTCTGCTACCATGTGTAGCTTTTCTTCTTTGTTCTGGTGTAAGAAGTAAGGGTTTGCTTTTTTTTTTGTTGTAATTTTCAGTAATTAAACTGATTAGAATTAAACTGGTGGGGAAACTGCATTTGATTACACAGGCAATACAGAGGAGGTAAAACTCATCTAACTAGGTTCCTTTCCAGCCTTTAGGCTTTTAATAGCTAAGTTAATTTCCTAGAGGAGTATGGGCTGATTGAAGGAAAAACTATAATCATTAATTGCAGTAGATTTAATTTGTTTGAAGTATAAAGAAAAGACTGCCTGAGACTTTGGGGTAAGAAAAGAGCTGTGCTCCAGTGCAGTTCCTTATTCCAGCCAGATCACTGTGGGTTTTGCTGCCTCTGACATGTTCTGGTAACATTTTGGGACTGTTGGGGGATTTTATAGATATCAGTAGGCATGCTATCAGCATTATGTGAGATAAATTAACAGGACATCTTTTCCTCCAAATAATGACCATAAACTTGTGCAGGGTATTTAGTCATGTGGGATTTGGACTGCCATCTCCCTACCTGATGCTTCAGGGGCAGCAGATCTTCTCTAGCTCCACTGAGCCATCTCTTTGCTAATGTGCATATCGAATGTGTGATTGATGCGGCTGCTCTTCAAGAGAAAACAGAATTTTCCATATCCACTACAGTTTGGGGGGGTTTATTGTCATATAATTTATTTTGCCCTGATGATTACAGCATGTGACTGGTGTTCTGGGGCCTCTCGCTATTAATTGCCACTAGAAAAGTAATTTTATATAGAGCTTTAAAAGATGATTAATCTTTTTCTTTTCTGAACAGCTATAAAAACATACTTTACCTGCCTCACAGATGTGCTTGTGTATGGCACAGGATGCCTGTAATATCCTTTGACATTACTGGTCTCTGTGTTCGTATAAACAACATTTGTACTTCGCCTAATTTTGTCTTTGTTTTCTTAGTACATTTTTCAGAATTACTCAGCTGCCTCATAAATCACTCTAGCAGTATTAGAATAGTGAAATGAAGTGTTTGCTCTGCACAGATTAGATTATAGCATCCTTGTTTGTATTTCCTAGATGTGGAATAGACCACTGGGAGTTATATACTAATCCTGGATTCAAAAGGTCTATGTGAAAGCTTGGAGCTTCTTATGATCTTTCTTCTTCCTCAAGATAATAGAAGGAAAAATAACTCATTAAAATATCATCTCATTGACAGCAAGGCGTTAGAAAGTTGTTTTAGATGGACTGTGTATGTTGCAGCATTTTGGAGAAAAAGGATTCAACTTGGGACTAGCGTGGTTTTTGAACCAATGCTCATCCCAGCAGGCTTTTTGAGCTACATGTGTTTGTCTCCTTTTTTGCTTTACAGAAAGACTGGTAAACCAAAAGCATAGAAGTCCTTATTTAAGCAACACTTTAAAAATGCTCAGTAACAGCACAAAAAAGGAGCAGCACACTTTGAAGTGATTAATCAGCTTTCCCCAGTTTATCTTTGGTTTATTTATCTGTAGTGATTGTTAGTGGGATTTTTCTTTATTGTTCTCAGTCCTAAGCTCTGATTCAGGAGCCACAGTCCTTTTTATCAAAATTCTCAGTGAGAATATTTTGTAGACTATACAAAATAGCTTGTGATTGGGTTGTGGCCCAGGCAAAGGGGCAAACACGTTCACTTATTTATTTTACGTGCTGATATTACTCTTGAATTGTTGGGCAAACTGTGTGACTAGAAGCAATGAAAAAAAATAGTAGCAGAAATAGCAAGTATGAGCAATTCTTGCGGTTTTGGGTAGCGGTTATGGCTGAAAGGATTTGTGGTGGAAGTGCTTGTGGTGATGGTGGGAAGTTAACCACAAGCTTCTTTGCCACCAGAGGGTGAATTCTCATCATCTCTCTAGGGTTCACAGAGTGCAGATGTCCCACATTGCCACCAGACAGTGCCTGCCTGTCATCATCAGCTGTGTAGGGAAATCAGTTTTCCACATGTGTTCTCCAGCCAAAAATCTTGTCTCCTCTAGACTGGAAATACGTTGCCTATCTGGGAATAGCCCTCCATGACAAGGTAGCATGAGGGCTGCTTGCTACAGGCAATATTTCCATATCTAATTTGACCACTTGAATTAGAAGGAATCAAGGACATGAAATTCTAAGGAAGACCCACTGGTGCCTATATAATAAAGTTGCTAATTAGGTGTTGCAACTTGATGATTGTTTTTCTTTCTGCACGGCATTATCAGCCTTGACAGTGCAACATCCTGCCCTCCTGTTGTGTTTCACAGAAAATGAAAGCTCCTTGTCCAGCATAACCTCAGTAAATTTTTCATCAAAGCCTTAATGCTGCTTCTGCCAAATATTACCTGCTCGAATGCACAACCTTACAACAACACTGCCTGTTTACTGCAAATTTTTGGATAATACCTTTAATCTCATTTATCATTAAGAAGTGCCTGTAATCCTAGTGTTAAAGAGGGATCTTCAGACTATAACAGGTTGACTCCTTGCTTGGTTTCTCAGGCAGCCATGGGGAGCCCAAGGAGCAGGTACCCAGGTGATGGCCAGGGGAATGGGATGCAGGGCCCTGTTTGGTGGGGAAGTAGCCACACAGCACGGCTCAATCTGATGGTTGTTGAGATAAATCATGAACCCTGAGCATCTGCAGCTGGGAAAGATTAGAAACTCTCCACAAGCTGACAGGAACAAAGAATTGTCCCACACAATCTAAAATCTGTCATTGCCAGGGTTTTTCATCTGGGCTCTTGGCTCTGTCATGCCTTTGAAAATATCTACAGGCCTTCCCATCATTTTGATTATTTGTGATCTTCCTTTTCTTTAGAGTTCCTGAATAGAGTTTTTAAAGTTTTCAGGGAATGTGAAAATGGTAAGCTAGCAGTATTTTTTTACTGTATTTTTTTTTTCAAATTTAGTTTATGTTTCTCCATTTTAAGATGTGTCATGGACTGTACATTCCAGGAGCAGTAAAATGGTGAAGATGATCAATCTGACTAAGCTGACTTACTTTTATCATAAAAGGGGCAATTTCTGATGTCTCTGATACAGTAAGTTGATGGCTACACTTTATTCTTACTGTCTTTTATGGTCTTCTCCAGATTTTTTTTAGGCTATAACTTTTTGAAACAGACAGTTAAGATAAAGTATAGATAGTATACTTGACAGCAGGATATAGAAATATTTGGGACAATATTCTCAGAGGCAGTGTATGATGTCCAGTCCATATTTTGCCATAATGCATTATTCCTGGTTAGACTGAAATACTGAGGTTATTAAGTTCCACTTTCCCTTACAAAGGAATACACGACTGCTGTTATACAAATATTTAGCCCTATAGGAACACTTTGGGCCTGTGTTTGAAAACATCCCCCTCCAACTTTAAAATACATAACCAGATTCTCTGTTTCTTCTGTAATGTGGCTCCCACTGACCACAGTGGGAGCTGCTTCTAATTTCAGGCTATATAAAGAAAGGATCATTAGAGAGGTGAGGCAACACGATCCTATGGAGAGCATGTTACACTCCTCACCCAGTTGGACACATTTTAAAGTCGACTTCAGTGCTTTGCAGGCTCTTCAGCTCCTACAAGTCTGCGCTAGTTGCTTGCAGGAGCTTGTAATTCATTGTCAAAATCTTCCTTGCAGGCTGCTCTTGCAAAAACAGTGCAATAACACCTTGCCTTCCTCTAACTTGGAGGCAAAAGTTGCAAGTGAAATCTTGTCTGTGTAGCTGAAAAAAACCAAACCAAAACACCAGGGCTGTTTTTGTTTTGTAGGACCTCAGATGTGCCTTTTTTCTTCTTCTTGTTTTTAAACTGAATTGTTCATGAGTGTTAATAGTCTAAGAAAAAACAGTGGTGTGGACATGTGCTATTTTGACTTGAAAATACACCCATGGAGGTCCCCCTGCAGCTGGAGCCATGACTGCCCTTGCTTGGTTTGCCTGTGAGTAAAGCAGGAGCAGTGTGGGATGTGCCTGCACCACAGGGAAACTCTTCCTGATGGTTACCCCATGGAAAAGTGGCAGGACATGGCCCCAGGCAGCCTTTTTCTGGCAGTGGTCTTTGATTTCATAATAAATTAGGGGGGGTTTGCTGTTTTGAAGCCTGAATGTTGAATGTTAATGTTTCAGAACTGAAATACTTTAGTTTTTCTTGCCATTTAACTTTGTTTTCATTTTCAGAAGGTAACTTGCTTTATTACAGCTTTTTGCAATCTGACATTTTCCTTACAGAAGTCAAATATTAGGCAGTTATTTTGTAGCAAAATATTGAAATGAAACCTAGTGATTAGCTTCACCACAAGTGCCAAAGTTTTGAAAATTAAAAGTAGAAAAAAAGCTCATAAGAGGTAGACTTTGGGAGGTTCAGAGCTGGCTGTAATTTTGAAAAGACAAAAGCAAATAAAGCTTGAAGAACTTCGCTCTGATTTTTTTTTTTTCCCCTGTTTTCCAGATAACATATTCTAGTT
Source organism: Lanius collurio (assembly GCA_020086605.1). Lineage (NCBI taxonomy): Eukaryota > Metazoa > Chordata > Aves > Passeriformes > Laniidae > Lanius > Lanius collurio. The sequence continues at coordinate 6,570,060 of JACBWW010000042.1, forward strand.
CCTTCGGGATACTGGAAAGATGCATGCGTTATATAAATTTCTCTAATTATTTTGGAATAATTACTACCAAAACTGTTTTTCTAATTGTGCTAGTAGAACCTTGGACCACGTCTTACTTTATTTTGTGTAGGCTTTTAAATATTGATGATGATTCTACTTAAATGGATTAATTATATACTGCAGCACTCTGAATCCCTTTAATGTTACATTTACAAACCACACCAATGGCCTAAACTGTGTGATGAAGAATGGGCTCTAGTAGACCTGAATATTTTTGTCCTCATTATTCTGTGCTGAAAGACGTTCCTGTTGCTTTGCATTTCAGCTCAGCTAAATTGTTAAATGCCTTCATGATCCAGAAGGCAACTTTTAAGTGGCTGAGCAAACCACAAATTGATGCACAAAATGGATGAAATCTTAATTCATCTCTTTCCCTTTATCTGGTAGTGTGTGTGACAATTTATTACCCTGTGTTTAAGAATGAAATCATTCCCGCTTCACACTTTTCTGATGTTTGCCAAAATGAGAGGAAGGTGGAAAATGAGCATGGCTTCTGCAAAGGGGCTCACACAAAACATGGCCATGGATCCTTCTGTGCTGACCAGCCACTTTCAGCCTTTTGTGACTCCTTCCCTTCAAACTGCAGGTTGTGATCCAACAAGTCTGTGTCTCCTCCCTCCCAAGGATGACATCAGCCTCAGCAAACAGGTTCTTCTATCTGTCCTTCTTGAGGCACTGGCAGGAAACCTTCTCCTTTTGCATCACTTTATTTCTTTTGATTTGGAATAGATGGTCCTGTCTACCTGAAATTAGGATCACTGGGTGGGTATAAAAAGTGGGAATTTCATTGGTAGGAAAGTGTGAACTGCTGTTTTTGCAAAAAATTCACCTGGAAGTGTTTTGTGGAATTGCATTTGGGACCATTGTTAAAAACAAGTTCATTTGGGTTTGGGGATATTCTTTTAAATTACAATTTTTGTTGTGGTTGTCTGACTTCCCCACCAAGAAGCAATTTTGGTGAAGTCCTCAGGCTACTCCAATCTTTAGGTTCTTTTAAAGCTGGAGCCTAAACTTGAGTCCGTGTGGAAGTTTACACAGAAGCATTTAGGAAGTACTCTGGGCCAAACCCCTTTTCTCATGGATTTTTCTCAAGATGTGTTAGTCAACTTCAATTTCTGATAATTTTCTTTCACCCTGCATTAAAGCAATTACTGTATTTCACTGTATGGTAAAAAATCCTGTCATTTTGCTCCTTCTTCTTTGAAGTTATACCTAGGATTAAGCCAAGTTGAAAATGTCATCCTGCTAGCTGTTTCCTCATTTCTGTCCTGTGCTGCTGACTGCTGCCTTGCTTGTGTTGGGTTTGGTGCATTTGGTGGGTTTTGTTATACTCTTCATATCAGATTTCAGAGATGCTTTGCATATGACTGATTAAGCTTAATGGATGTAATACATAACTTTTAAAAACAACCTTATTGCATAAATGCACATCATGTATTGAGCTGGTAATGTATTAGAAGAAGAAAAATAACCTAGACCTTATGGCAGTCACTGTTTCCTTACTGAATTCAAAATGTTGTGAAGGCAATTTCCTTGACAGGATCAACTCGAGAGTACTTACTAGAATACTGATTTTTTTTTTTCCCCTTAATCTACCTCTGACATACCCTTTACAAGCTTGAAATTAGAGACAATGACTACTTTATTTGCAAAGATAGCAAAACTTAGTTTAAAAAATCTGTTCTCTGTACAGAATTTGTGAGTGGGGAAGAGAATATCACAGGTTGTAACAAGTGAGCCACAAAGCCATTTTATGGGTTCCAAATATAAAGCCTGTGCTTCTATTTGCACAAAGCTTTCCATTAGTTTTTTTTTAATCTTTAAAATGGGGCAAACTTGTACTGTGCAGTTTCAGTATCTGAAAAAAAGGAAAGAGGTGGAAAACTCAATCCCTTCTGTAGTATCCCACATCATCTATTTTGCTAAAACAAAGGTGATGGAAAATTGATGAGCTGAATTGTTTGGTGTTGCTTCTAGAGATCTTGGCTTTATAGAACGAGAGCTTGAAGTTGGTACTCCACATTAAGAATAAAATGAGACTGGGTAGATGTTTGCTTCTATTTACAGAAGGGTTTTATGGGCAGAAGAGATTTTTTAGTACAAGAAGCTGAAGTCTTTTGAGTGTGTATTGAGAGCATGATGTGCTTTTGATCACAAGTTAAAAGTAAGCAAACCTGGAGAGGAGCAAGTTGTTTGTAGAAATCTTCTGTAAGTTGTTCCATCCATATTCTGGAGCTGTTTCTGGGGTACAGTTACATAAGTGGTTTATGTCAATCCTTTTTTGTAGGCCTAGTGGGGTTTTAATTTCCAGTAGACTTAGCTTTGCATCATTAGCCACTGACATAACTTTGCCAATCTGGCCCAGTCTGTTGTTATAATGTTATTTTACCTCTCCTGATTGCTGTGGCTTTGTATGCAGGGAAGCATTTTAGAGTGGTGACTGTGTTTTATTTATACCTGTTGCAAAATGACTTCATGATCTTTAAGCCTAAAGCTTTTTACTTTAAGGCACCCAAACACATCTCACGATAAAATTTTTGGATGCACAAAGTACAGTTGTTATCTCTCTCCTCTTTGTTCTCTCTGGTTTCTTGAGAGAAGATGAAACAAAATGCAGTGACAGGTAAGGCTGTCTCACAAAACACGTAGAAGAAATGTTGCTTCCCATTCCATAAATTACTGTTACTCTGCTCACCAGCTGCCTCTTATGATGTTTTATTGATGAATAAAAATGGTGTCTGAGGCAATAGAATGCCTTGCATCTTACAATACTGCCAGTTATAAAGATGTCTCCTTGAATAAATTTCACAATTAGAAAGTATTGACAAAAATATTCAATCTTTTTTACATCAAAATAAGCTCAAACATCTGCTGCCAAAGTCAGACAATATCAACTAATCTTTTAAAAGTATATTTTTATTATACTGACAGATGCATGGCTGCATGACATAGATGTCAATTTAAGTTACTAGTGCCATTAATACTTGACAAAGACATGTTCCCAGAAGAATTTATGTTCTTAAGTTGTTGTCAGATGAGTATATGCCAACAAAAAGTAACCAGAGTTATTCAGCTATGTTGTTAACAAAGCTAAAAGTGTATTATCTCCAGAGACATTGCAAAAATTGCTATTCACATCTTTCCTGNTCTCCTTCTCCTTCTCCTTCTCCTTCTCCTTCTCCTTCTCCTTCTCCTTCTCCTTCCTTTTTTACCTTTCTCTCTCTACACTAGTTTTTTGAAAAGAATTTTGTTTCTTAAAGCAAGAGTTGAATTCTTGGGGTACAGCAGACCAGTGTTCACTGGGTTTCTTTAGTAGGGCTGTCCAGGTGCTGTTAAAAAGCATATCTAGTCCATTGAAGTTTTAAGTCATTTGAAATCCTGAATTTTCTGTTTGAATCTCGTGCCATAAACATCTCATTAAGGGCTAAATCATTATCCTCAGTGATTAGATACTGTTCTTTCATTGAAGTGATTTTTTTAAAGTGGACTTTTTCTTAGAGATGAATCTGAACTTTGTAGAAACACTTTTTCTGCTAATGGTTCTAATGTCCCTATTAAAACAAAACTCAGAGCTAAAGGGCTGAAAGCCATCTTATCACTTCTGGATGTGTTTCTGTTCACTGCACTGAGACAGACCGTGAAGATGAGATCTCTGTCTCTCAAAATGCAGTATTCAAGTCTCCTTTTAAAACAGTGGTGATGCACAGCATCTCTAGTGCTGTGCTTTGTGCCATCATGAAGCCACGACTTAAAGGACACCCCAGGAGCTGGACATGGTGCCCCAGATATGGTGCTTTGTTGATGTTGTTGAAGCCTATGTTACTGGTGTAGGCAAAAATATTTAAAATTCGATGAACTATCACCTCTGCTGCCTCTTGAGGGCCATCACCAATGATATTTTGGATGGGGCTCTACCAATGTGTGTTGTGTTTCAGTCTGGCATGGCAGTCCATGGTCTGCTCTGTGTATATATTAATATAATACTTCAAGTTTGTATTGTGAGTAGATTTTCAGAGGTAATGCCCAGGAATCTATTGTGGACTGGAGGCAAATTCAGAGAGGTTGGGCAGGTTGGTTTGAAAGGGTGATATGGGGAATGAAATGAGGTGCAGGAAGCCTTTCCCTCACGTTTCTTTGGAGCCTCTCTTACTCTTGTTTGCTTTCTTAATTGTTCTTTGCCTTGGTAACTTGGTAGCAGTTGAGTCTTCCTGTTTCCTCCCACCCCAGCTCTCCTATGACTTGAGAATCTTGTGCAGCTCTGGAGAAGAGAAATAAGGACTGGGGGTTAGTCAAGATGGATTTACAATCTGCAGTCATAAAATCATAGAATTACAGAGTGGTTTGGCTTGGAAGGGACCTTAAAAGATCATCCCATTCCTTCCCCTAGATCAGGTTGCTCAGAGCCCCATCCAGCCCAGCCTGGCACGCTGCCAGGCATGGGACATGCCCAGCTGCTCTGAGCACATGGTGTGAGGTGTTCTGCCAACTGAGAGGAGCTGCAGTGCTCTAACCTGGGGGGCAATTCGGACTGTGTCAAGTTTGGAGGTTGAAAACTTCCTGGGATCTTCTGCTGGTTGGTTGCTCAAACAGCTACCCACAGTTGAAACTCTACAGCAGGAGCAGCTTGCAAAGTGTTTTCCAAGACTTGGGGGTTTGGGAGCGCTGATGGAAAGCAGCTGCAGATAAACACAGAGGGACTGAGAGGAGAGGCCATGCTTGCTCCACCATAATATGGTGTGATTGCAGCCATGGGGCTGTGCTGACCTCTGGGTGGGAGACAATTCATTAGGTGCTAAGTGACGAGTTACTTCTGTAGTGGTAAGACTTTCCCAAATATGGAAAGAGATGTGTGTTTTATTGAACCTTTCAGGGGGAGTCTGAAAAATCTGAAAATAAAAGTTCTTGCTTTTTGACACATTATCTTTCTAGAAAAGAAACTAAATATAAATCAGTCTTGTTCTTTCCTGGGATCACAGGAAAATGGTTTGATTTTCCTTCTATTATGCAAGGAAAATATTTTTAAAAAGAGTGCCTGTGAATTATTACTGCATTTTCAATAGCTGTAATAGATGTGTTGCAGCCAAAAATCCATTTGAACTGTTTTTAGTGTTTCTATAGAGAAGTGTGTGGTGCTGACTTATATTATATGCTATTAAGAAGTTTTTGGAAAGTATTGGAAAGATGAACATTGTCAGAAAAACTTAATGAGAGAAACATAATTCTCTGAGAAGCCATTGAATGAAAGTTTGCAAGGGGATGTTGGCTGGGTATCCAAAGAAACTTTTTTAGCAGAGGAAACTTTGGTAACAGGTTTTAGCTGTGTTTCAAGTCTCTCAAACATAATAACTGAAATCCCAGAACATGACTCATGTAAGGATTAGAATAGTTTAATTGTAGGTGTATTCTACAGTGCCAAAAAAATAAGCTGGAATAGCAGGCTCGTGGCAGTAGATGACACTTTGTTCCTTTTAGTTCCTTCTGATAAGAACTCTGCTGATTTCTAGAGCAGATAAGTACTTTTTACTGCAGGGAAAGTGATTCTACCTGTTACAGGAGGTCTTCAGAAGCAGCTGCACAAATATGTGAGGCTGGTTTGGTTTTCTTTGTTTAATAGTGAATTTCAGTCAGGGCAAGAATAGGTAAATATAGGAAGACTGACATTCTTTGCAACATCTGCACACATTTATTATTAAGATCATTATATCTTTGTCAAAGGCAATATATGCAATGCAATATTTGTACCCTGCTGGTACTTGAGAGGAGAGCCAAGAGATGTTCATCACATATAGATAATTGGGTTGTTGTTTTTGGAGGTTTTCTATTTTGTGCCTGCTACTCCAACCTTTCTGTGTCTCCAAACAAGCACTTCTTTGAAAATGGCTCCAAATTACTTTGTTGCAGAAAAAAAGGATTTTTTTGCCCCATTCTCCTTCATCTAATGTTCCAGGGTACTACAACCAGACTTGGATGAGAAAAATGCATGAGAAAGTCTCTTTAGGTCTTGGTTTCAATGATTCCTCAGTGACTGTAGGACAAGTAATTCTAGGATGAGTAGCTGACTTAATTAATTAGTTTGCTTTGATTTGATATGGTCAGCTCTGCTGGATATAAAGCTGCATTTTTTTTTCTTTACAGAACATTGCATTTTTAGTAATGTAGAGGTACTTCTTGAGTAATGTAGAGGTACTTCTAAAAATCACAGATCTTGGCAGTGGTACTTTGATGGAAAATCTGGCTGTATTGATGAAGGCAGTTTTACTGCAGTGTTAGGGAAAGATGGCTGAAAATATTTGAGCTGAAACTGGATATTCAGTCAAAGGTATTTGTAGAATATGTGATAAGGAAGAAAACAAAGATAATTGTGAATTTTATATAAAAGTCTGAAGAAAACTATGAAAAAAAAACCAACAGTAAGAAATTTGCTGTTTACAGACTTCTGTTGAGGAAGCAGAGGAAAAATCATGTAAACAATAACATATAGAAAATACCTAATTTATTCTGTGTGTCTTGCTATATAGCCTTGTCCTGGAGCAGGGCATGGTTTGAGGTATCTGTTCTTTACTCATCAGGAAACAATAAGAAATACCTGTGGCTCTCCTTTATGCTCTTTGCTTTATCTATATTCTGATACAACAAGGATTTGTTTCCCACACATCTAAAGGAGAGATTTAGAAGCTTAGGCATTCCTTTCTGTTTCTGCCTAGGCAGTGAAAGGAAAATATTTGGCATGACTCCAATTGTGCCAGCTTAATTTGAAGGACCATCTTGTATCACCATGCTCTGGAAATTGCTTTCTATAAGTGATTTATCACGTTTTGGCCTGGGTAGCTGGATGGTTACAGTGCTGAGTCAATTAAGTCTGCTGAGGGAAATCCCAGCTCAATTGCACAAACTCCTTTACATCAATGGGACCAGGATTTCTCATCATCATCCCCAAAGGTCCCATGGCATGAAAGACAAGGAGAGATAATCAGAAGTTGTGTCAAAGTCTATTCAAGTTTCTCTGCAGTGAAAATTTTAAATTAATTTGCTAAGCACAAAGGTATAGGGTTTATAGAATTATAAATGCAAGATTGTAATTTCATGACCTAGTCAATGCATTAGCTTTAGTAATTGTATTATTGTTTTATTTATTAGCTTGCATTTTCAAAGATATTGGAAAGGTAAAGATTGTGATTGCAATTTACAATAAGTGATTGTTTTTGCATTTGTTGTTTTGTGTAAGGGAAGAGTAGCAAAGTTACTGAAACAATGGAAAATCTCTTGTGAAACATCTTCTGTTTTGGTTCCATGTATGTTTAGGAAGCTCAGTGCTCACAATTCTCTTTTTGTTTTTCTTGCAGCTAATTCCAGCCTTCTTGGAGGTGGAGGAGGTGAGTCTTTGCTTAATGCTTAATTTATTCTTAAATAAACATTAAGTATGTGCTGGACCAATGCAGAGATTAGTTGGTTATAAAAGAATCTGTGATAAGTTCAAAAGTTTGAAATGTAAATTTATTAGATGGGAAAATTCACCAAAGTTCATAATCTTTTGTATCATCAAAGAGGAAAGGTTTATGACTGCTGCAGAATTCAGTTTCAACTCTGGGTCAGAGTAGGGGCTAACATGTAAATGAGGCTGACTAAAACATAAAGGAACTGAACTGTCTTATGCTGTGTTCTGTTTCTAAGTATTTAGGCTTTTTAATTTACCCCAGGGGAATCTCAAATGTATGATTAATAAACAATCTTAAAAGAAGTGTTGAAATATTAAAATACAGTAAAAAGTAATTTTAGTAAATGAGTGGGGCTTTATCTTTGTACTTTTAAAAAAAATATTTTTATGGTTTAAACTTGGTTGCTTACCTTATTTTGTTTGCCAGAATAGTCAAGTAGATTTCAATACAAGTCTTAGGTCAGAGATGCTACTCACATGTTTGCTGGTGAGGGGGGATGCTCAAGTACATATCATTGTATGGCTTCCAAGTGCATGAATGCTGTTTTATTTTAGCATAAGGTGATGCTGTTTTACTTTTGGTATTACTGTAGTACCGTGGCTGTAAAATGTACATGAATGGTAACAATTCAGGAAAGATGAACCCATAAAGAGCTTGATCTCAGTTTGCAGTGACTTCCCCTGCCGCTCAGAGGGAAGTAAAAGAGCTCAGTTGTGGAAATTTCTCAGTGCAGGAGCGGTACAGGCAGCAAATAATCTTCCTTCCTGGCGGGAGTTAAAAGAACTCGCTGATCAGAGCTTACATATGTAAGGGTAAAGGAGAGGGCTCTCTAAAAAGACAGGAGATCTCTGTTGCTTGTGAGGCTGGAGGATAAGTTTACAAAGCCTTTGTTTTAACTGAAGAGGTGGCTCTTATTTTGGACTGTGAAAAGGTGCTTGACAACTAAATAAAATCATCTAAATAAAACCATTCATGTTCCTCAGCTGTGTGTCTGGACATTAAAGTACAGGGCAGCCTTACCTGTTAATCCTGTTGGATTAATCTGTTTTTTTGATTTGAGTTAGTTGTTTGCAGTATACCAAATTTTTCTTTGTTTAAAAGATAATCCTGTAGGAGGTAATCCTTCACTAGCTGTTCCTGTTCCTGCAGAGTTGTTCCTGTACCTCCTCTCCAGCGCTTGCTCCCAGCTGGTAACATCAAAAAAAAAATATAAATCAATGCCAATGTTCAAATTCCAATCAGGTTCCCAGAGCACTGCTGCTGCTGAAAGGATTTGGCTATTAACTTTCCATGTTATTTATTCAGCTGGACTGTACTTCAGAAGTTGCTGTCTGTTCAGTGTGGCCCTTGGTGATGTGGCTCTCCCTCTGCAGCAGATGGGATGAGCCTGTGCTGTGGGTCAAGTTGGGATTTTGCCTGTATTTTATGTGTTAAAAGTGGCAATTAAAAATATCTTCTCTCCCTTCATGGCAGGCTGAGGTGATGGCAGCCCAAGGGGCTGCTGCTGCCTCCCCTTCTCTTCTTCTTCTCCTCCCTCCCTCCTTTCCTTCCTTCTTCCCTCCCTCCCTCCTCCTGCCCTGACATCCTTTGGGACTTTTACTGCCATTTTAAAAATCAGTGTCTTCAGGGCAGTGGGGAAGCTGCTGTGGCAGGTTGGGTTTGGGTATGCAGTGGGCTCCTCTAGGCACAGGCTGCTGCAGCCCCCATGGCCAGAACCCCAATCCCACATCCTTTAATCTCTGGTGGAAGGACAATGTACCCTCTTGTGGTACAGGGGAAATACTAAATTGGACAGTTTTATGGCTTTAGGGGGGGACTGCTCCTGGCTGAGGGGCTCCACCCCATGGGTGGGGCAGCTGAGCTCCTCACATCACACTCGCTTGGGCTTTCCAAGTTTTCTGAAGAAAAATCCTGAGAATTTCATTGCCAATGAAATGCTCTACATTTTGGGCAGGCCCATTTTGGGCAGGGTGTGTGTTTTGGAGAAGGGAAAGGCGTGTGGGGACCGTGTACCTGCTCAGGGGTACAGAGATGGAGGCAGCCCTGACCAGCCACCCGCCTGCCACAGGCAGCTGGAGCCTGCCTGGAGCCCCTGGCTTTTGGAAAAGTAACTTGTTACCCACCACACGCATTTCTCTGTAGAAGGAATTTTTTCATTCCCAGTAGAATGGTTGTGGAATTTAAATTCTGGGTATATTTTTTTATTTTATCCAGAAGGAAGTGACAGTAGCACTCTGAGTGAAATATTGATAGTGAATTATTAAAACTTTGTTATATACATAAACACCAAAGCCTTCTTTTGATTGCAAATGCTGAATATTTATGATAATGCATAATACCAGTGTAGTTTGTCCAATAATGGGATTCAGATCACCTTGGTAGTGCTTGTTAATTTAATCTCTCTGTCACTGCTGCAGGTATGAATACGTCTTAGTTTTACAGAAAATTAAAATTGGAAATTTCTGCTTATCCAAGCTCATACAACAGGTGTTGTGATTTTGAGCTTCTTGTGAGCTGTTCTGTGTTTGAAATCTTTTCAGAACTAAACACAAATTAATTGGAAATAGTTATTTGCACATCCTGATCTAATGTTTGCAAATTACTTTCTCTGGGTGTTAAACCATTTTCTGGAAGAGACCTGCTAAGAAATCTGATGGACAACATCGTGCACTTGCTTGCAATTTCAGGGGATGGTGGTTTTGGGGGGCTGCTTATCATCCCTTCGTCACCTCAGAGACACATCAGGGCATCCCTGTACTTCAATTTCCCAGAGCCAGAGTAATGATTTGTTCTCGAATTCCCCATTTAAATGCCATCTGTTCATTTTCATGACCATTTGGAATGAAGAGATTAAAGCACAAAAGATACCAGAAACAATTTTTCACAGAACTGTTTAATCATAAAATCAAGAAACCCACAATGGATACTTTAGTTAAATATACATGTTGAAGGTTTCTTTCTGCTTTTCAAATAACTCTGAAGTTTCCAGGATTTCATTATGAGTTTGGTGAGTGAGCCTTTTTTTCTTTTTCATTCTTTACTGTTTTTAATAATTGATTTTTAATTAGGAGGCATATTTCACTTTCAGGTCTAGATTTATCATGCATTCAGCATCTGACTGCTAATAACTTGCATGGAGCATTATGACTTATTTGTGCATTATGTATTAGTCGTTCCATTATATTCAACAGTGCAAAGGTGAAAAGTTTTAAGAAAATTACCTGCATTTGGAGGGAATGAAGAAAAACGCTTGGTATTTTGAGAAAAAGTAAACTCTTTTAAAAATGTGTAATGAAATTTTGACTTGAGAAATCAAAGTGTCCTATTTTGCATGGCAATCTTTTTTCTTAACACTCTTTTACATTTATAACAAGGAGTGAAAGCATGTGATTTTATGTACTTTGTTCAAGCAAAGTGAGCAAGAGCTGAGGTTTGTCTTCCCTTATGGCTTTGGGTAGTGTGTGTGGGTTTTTTGGGTATTGTGCCCTGCTGTTTCCACCTCGTATTCAGTTATTTTCCTCATGGTTCATTTTTCCTGTACTTGATTTGCTGACTGTAGTCATGTTCTTGTTGCATGCTGATTTCTGCATTGGCTTGATTTCTTTGACCTTAAATTGATGATATTTTTAATTATGGAATTTTTTCCCCCATAAGATTGTGTTCTATGCTAGAATTTGGGAAGGAGACATCGCCTTTTAGTGTGTCCTATTACGAGCATAGTTTCTTTCAGCTCTGTACTTAAAACTGGTAATTTTGTCTTTACAAACTCAGAGAGAGGGCAAATTACTCTTGGAAGCATTGTTTGGACCCAGTTTAAGTTGGTTGACCCAGAAGATCTGTCTGCTTTTCTCTTTCTCTCCATCTCTCTCATTTTTTTTGGCCAGTGTAACTGTTTTTTGTTCTAGGGCTTTTGCAAGCATGGAAAAAAATTAATTCCCATATAGCCACAAAAATTTTAGCATATCTTAAATGTAGATCAGGACTACCTGTCCACCCTGCCAAGATATGGTTTGTAGGCACAGTTTTAAGTAATTCTTATGGCATGGGCAACTTGTGTTCATGGTCACAGCAGGGAGCTGGGTTTCTCTGGACTTTATTGCAGAGACTCTATTTTGAATGTGGGATTTTCTGCTTTTATATCTATGTTATGCTATAATAGTGACAAAAAAAAAGTGTTTTCTCCCTGAAGAAATTACCACAGACTGACTTTTATCCTGGAGTTATGTCCCTTCAAAATGTCTCAACTTCTGTTTGTAAGCCACCCTGTCTATTTGTCAATTAATTGTGAGCTAATGAGCTAAAGAATGCAGTGATTATCCAGTCAGTAGTGTCAGGAAGGAACAGCTGACACAAATATCTTGACATCCCTCCCCTTAGCCAGGGATAAAGTTTTTATTCTCACAGCTATGTCTTAGGTACATTACTCTCCATGTCCAGCCATCTTCTTTCTGATAGTTAAATCTCTAGCAAAAAAAAAAAAAAAAAAAAAAAAAAAGAAAAGAGGTTTTGCACTGTCTTAATAGCAACTTGACATCAATTTACTGAATGAATATTAATGACACTGAGAAGTGAAAGTTGTACAAGAGAAAATTGGAGGCAGGAATGAGACAAGTTGCAGAGCCCCCTGTAGCAATATAACAGCAGCAGACTTTAAATACCAGACTTGCTCTGCACTTGCCCATTCAAAATGTGTAACAGGAAGAAGACAAGCATGTTTTATCCTAAACTGGGACTAGATGCTCTCTGTTTTGGATTTCACAGAGCTTGGGTTTGATATTTACATAATTCAAATGCAAGTAAAGCAGGGGTTTAAATCCAAAGTTCAAATTTGTGCCTGACGCGCACATAACATGAAATACATCCCGTGAGAGGGACAAGAAAGAGTTTGGGGAACGAGCACTGACAGGAGTCTTTCATCAAGAAAATAAGCGTTATTATTTTGTATTTTTTTATGTCAGTCTGTTGGCATGTTCCTGTATCACGTCAAATGCATTTGTCAGATTGGGGTGTGCTCACAACAAATGGCTCCATGGAACAAATGTGCTTCAGCTGGGATTTCAGCTCTCTTCAAAAGCTTTCAGTGGCTTTGTGCACGGCCTCCTCATAGCCTAGGTATTTAGATAATGGCTATGAAGGTACAAAGACTTTCCTAGTGAATAATGACCATGGGAAGAACTGATAATTTAAGGCGAATGGCTATTTCCCTTTGTTGCTAATTAATCCCTTTTTGCTAGAAGATTGCTGCTGCCATTCTGTAGGGTTATTAAAGTGGTTTATCTCCTTTTACTATTTGCATGCTGTTCTTTTTCATCTCTGTAAATAGAGTGGGTTTGAGAAGGCTGGATCCACAAGTTCCCCCACCATGACAGTGCATCAGCCAATTAAAATGTTAATATTTATGTATTTTTTTTCTGCACAGCTGTAATAGTTCCATAGGTGGACCAGTAGCTCAGGGCAGACTGTAACCCTTTCAAGGTGTTTGGTCCAGCCCAAAATCTTGTTATTCATGAGCTTTTTGTTATATCAGATTGAAGCAAATAGATTTTTTAGTAATTTAACATGTTTTGTAGAATTTATTCAGACTTCCTATGTAAGCAAAGTCTTTCTTTACAGGTCAGTTATTTTTGAAATCAATCTTTCTTTCTTTCATCTGTGTATATATGTTTGGTTTTGCCTTCTGTTATTGCAGTGGAGTTTTAGTTCAGCTTTAAACAAAAATTAGTAGGTTTTCTCATTTCATAGTGCATCTAGAGATATAATGATGAAAGCTCTGTAAATAAATAAGCACAGTGTTTTTCAAAGGACCCTTAACATAAACTACTGTGGCTGTATTTAAAATGTGTGCTCTACTCTAGTTTCTTTTTTGTTTTTGTTAAGATATGATATATATTTTGCTCTTTGGCTAAATAGGGTGCCAGCTTCCTTTCTCCAGTCTTTTTATACAATCTTATGGGTAATAATCATAAACAGGAAGTCTCTGGATTGATTTTAAGTATTTCTCAGTTGTTGCCTAATTGTATCCTGCTAATTACTCTTTCCGAGCAGTTAGTTAAAAATAAATAAATTATGTTTTGCTATTTACAGGAACTGATATAGCTATGGGATCAGTTTGGGTTTTTCTGATTTATTTTAAAATACATGTTCAGCCTGTGATTCTTTAAAGGGGTGCTCCTTTTCCAGCTGGTGGTACAGAAACATGGCTGTGTGTTTTGTTCATGAAAATAATGTAAGATTTAGTCCATCCAGTCATACTCACTGCTGTCCTCAGCCTTTTAATGTTGCTGCTGTGTTGCCTTAATTGGGCATTAGGAAGTGATGTTTTATTTTTCACTCCTCGGTTACTGAGCTCTGAGTCCACAACACTCTGAACTCCCACTCAATTGTGAGGTCTCTTTCTGTCTCAGGTGGACCATTGCACTGACTCTCCTCGTTTTGTTTAATTTCATTAGGGGGTAATTACAGTGTTATGTACTCACAGGTAAAGCATGAACATACACACTTTCTGCTCTCTATCTACACATGACTTTCATATATATATATATATATATGTATATATGCATGTCACTGTATATGTTTTTGACTTGATCTTGCAGTCTCTTCAGAAATTCGGATTTAGCATGTGTGTACCTAAATAAGTGCATAAAAATTGGGCATTAATTTTCTTAGACTGAGACTTTTAGTTCATGGTCATTGAAAATTTGAGGCACTCGATAAAAATCCAAGGTGAAAAGGCAGGTGGTTATGTAAGGAATGGATTTCTTTCCTTTTTCCTTTTTGTTTCATGTTGTGGGGCAGAGCTGCAAATCTGTGAGAGAGGTCACAAACCTTCCCTAAATGACAGGTATCACATGATGTATGAGGCAATTCAGTCTGTTTGTCACGTCAGTGCAACGTGCTCTGAAAGTGTTAAACACCAGTACAGACAAACAGATGTATGGCTCATGTGTCTGGTGTGCAGAAAACACCATTTTTTCATTTAACAAGGTGCTGCTGAGTCATCTTAGGAACCCTCTGTTGAGGCTCTCCTGTAGTTGAAGATGAGGGTCACAATTGCCAGGGAAAGCAGTGGCTGGGAGTGCAGGAAGTGATGGACATCGCTGCACGTGGCAGTGGGAACAGAGCTGAGCATTTGGGTGTATAGATGTGCCAGTCTACAGAAGATGGTTTTTAAAATTAAGCATTTGGTTGGTGTCCTTAAGGAAAAATCTGTAAATTGGGATGTCTGTCAAAGCTGTTCCGTTTCATGCTGAACAATCTCAACCGTGTCCTTTTTGCTGAGGTAAGAATGAAGTGAACACTGCAGGAAAGGTGTGTTTTGTTAGGCTCAAACAGGGGGTGGTGATGTTTTTAAATCTGTTATTCAGAGGTAAGATCTGCAGCCATTTTCCTGGTCCTGAGGAGAACCAGGAAAGGAGGTCCTGCAGGAGGACTGGGCTACAATAGGAGGAAAATGCGAAATGCAATTTAAAACATTTAAAATTGTTTTAACTCTTTTTACAGGGGGTATTAAAAGAAATAGAAGTGAAATAAAGGAGTGATGGAGGTACTTGAATTGTAGACATAGAGGCATTTTGAATATCGACCTGTGTACTGAAGCTTTCATGCTGGTATGCCTAAATACAAAACAAAGTCCTTAATCAGTAGAATGTTCCTTAAAAGTATTTCTAAGCCCCAAGCTCATTACTTTCCACATCAAATGTGTATACAGGTGTGAGCATGAAGGCATCGAAAAGGGGCACCAGCTGCTTGCTGAGTCTTGTTGGTTATTCTTTTAAAATGTGCACATGTCCAATAAAATGAGAATATGGACAATAAAATGAGAATATGGACATTACCTAGCACTCACACCTCCCAGAAGGAGGGAGAAGATTGCTGTGCCTCTGTCTGCTGATGTACTGACCCCAGAGGTCACAGATTGCAGATTGTCATCAGCCTTAATTCCCCACCTCCTCTTATGAAATGAATTTACTATAGTTTCTTCTTTCTGTTTCTACTGAAAGCAATTACTTCTTAGGCACTGTATTTTCAAAGTCAGTTTTGAATAAAACCCACGATTAAACTCCAGAGCCAAGGAAAACCCAAGAATTGAAATTACAGATATTACAGAAAGAGTTTACAACTCTCCTCTTGCTTCATAGAATGAAGGATTATGAAATCAGGTCTGCATTTACCTCTCACCTTCTATTTCAATTTTTCTGCACTTTCCACAGAGCTTCACTACTCATTTATGAATCACTCTTTCCTGATCACATTTTTCCAAAGTTCTTTCTTCTAAGCAAAGTGCTTACAGATTATAACATGCAGCTTTTCAAAAGCCAAGAAAATCTCCAGCAGAGTAGATGGCAAGATAGTTGAGTCTTGGAAAGATTTGTCCTCCTTTGTTTTTGGTGTGCTTTTCTCCCTTCCAGCTTTAGGAACCCTGCATCAGACAGTGTGAAGTGGAATGGACTTGTGGCATAATACAGAAATTGAAGTGCTATGATTGCTAATGAAGGATTAAAACTCTTATATCCGTGGAACTACTTTTTAAAAAACATTAGTGGAAGATCTGCAGGTACAAGTCTGTCTGTGCAGTTGCTCATCTTTCTAAATTGATGATATTGGATGGCAATGCACCTTTGAGTTACTAATTTTCATTCTAATGACATATGGAAGACTACAAAGTAGACAGCTCCTGTGATTTAAGAAAAAAATGAAAACCTCCTCCCCTTTCTAGGGCTTTAAATTTAGCCTGAATGACTTTGTACCTACAATTTAGACTTAATTTTTAAAATCAAATGTAGTGAGGAAACAGTAACCTGAGATGTGATGAGGGCCAGTAACTGCTGAAGATGGAGGGGATATTAAAGAAAACACATGGTAAACCTCGTTTCTATGAGCATTATTAACACAGAGTCTAAATACTCCACAGACCTAATTACTCTGTGAACAGAGATGTTTTCTCCAGTTTCCAGTTGGAAAATGAGACTAGGAAACTGTATGTTTTGCAAAAGGTCCATGTAGGAAAGAGCAGAAATCAGCTCTCTGAAGGCAAAGCAAAAATACAAATACCTAGATCAGTTTTGCAGATAGGAATTTTGATTCCTATTTGGAAGGAAGAGAAATTTTAATTTTTGTGCAAGTGTCATTGGTAGAAACAGAATGATGTTTGGAGAAAGGGAAAACATACTCTACTGAGAGCAACTTTCTGACAATTAGACCTTAATTGGTGATACAGCAAATTCTCTAAGGGAATTGCAGGCCTACCAAGTGGAAATAAGTACTGCTAGATAAACAGTTCTTCACTAAGGGGATGGAATCTGTATATAGAACAAATGTGCTGCATTTGAGGCTACCACCGTTAATAATTCTAAATGCAGAGAATTCACTGTTTTTACTTGGGCCTTTTCTTCATTAAGCTAGAGAAACACTGTTTATTTCTAATTTTAATTTGTATAGTATTTGTAACAAAATGTTTTAAAATATGTGGTGATATAAAAAAGTCTTTTGGATTAAGAAAATATCTAATTTTTTTATCAATCAAATCTAGCCTCTCAACAGCTGAAGAATTTTGATGATTCTCCTACAGAAAATGCCGCCTTACAATTATGTGTAGAATAGTTGGGGTTTTTTCTTTACAAAGTCACCTAATCTACTTATTTTTCCTTGTTCTTATATAAGTGCCTTGTAATGTGTAGGGTTTATAATTCAAGTTTCTTTTCAAGCTAATTTTATTTTTAAAATTCGAAATTATGGTTTTGCCATTTGGACTGGCAGATCTGTAGTGTTGTAGTTTTGGCTACATACACAGTAGCAAAGAACAAAATATTTTTTGTCACACTTCTGTTACAGTTCAGTCTGTTCCTTTTACTTTATCAGCTTGTTTCTCTGGGCTTCACAGAGGCATCTGCTTTAATTTTTATTGGGCAGGGCTGCAACTTAGCAAACTCGGGTAAGCATCACAAATAATTCACAAATGTGGTTGATTAAATCAATTATGTCTTGGCTGAGTGATCTATGAGTGCATTATACACACACAATGTTAAAAGAATGTTATTAAGGTGCAAATCTAAGTACTTAAAGTTAGGAAGTGCCAAAATTCAAGTTGCCTGGAGGCTCACAGTCTATGCATGTGTGTATGTATATGATATTGCCTCTAACTGTACAATTTCACTGTTCTTCCAGCTGGAACATCATCTCAGTCACACTCCCTGCTCAAAGCAAACTCAGGGTTTACTTGTTGAGTACTTCCAGTCTGGTCTGCAAACCAGTATTTGTTATGGTACTTACCAGTTTGGTGTATGATTTCATGAGTAAATTAAATATTTCATAGGTTGTTTGTTTGTCTTCCCCAAAACAATGGTGTTACTTTCACCAAAAGAAGAAGAAAAATACCCAGAGATTAATGGCAGAATTCTGATTTTAAGGCCCAGGCAATACAGCAGGGGGCCGATTTATTTAAAGAAATAGAAGTCCTTTTGTTTCAAAAAGCAGGTCTGATAAGTTCCAAGCGATTATTCAGACTGGAACTTGTATATTGGTTTAGGAAGTAACACCAGGTTATAAATCATCAGGTTTAAATGCACCTTGAGATTCCCACCTTCTTCTTTACTTCTTGCTCCCAGTTCCACTACCTGCATTTTACAGTTTTACTACTCCCTTATTCTCATCCATTCCGAAGACTGCAGGCCTAAATTTACATATTACAGAGGAATTTGGTTTAGGGAGCATTTTTACTTAGACAATTTAAACTGTGGTCTTAAAAAGGTGCTTTGATGTGATTAAGGAGCAGCGAGCTGATTGAGAGAGGAGTGATGGGTGTGGAAACAAGTGTGGAGGGGAAGAGATGAGTGATAACTTCCTCTCCTGCTGAGCAGATGATAATGTGAGACTGTGCTCTCAAACATTTGGGGTGCAGGAAGTGAGTGTCCCCTTTCTAACTTTTTACCTTCATGTTCACTTCTAAAAACAAGTCTCCATTTAGCCAGTCACAGTTCCTCTCTGCTCCTGGCTCACCATCCAATCTCTTTACTGGGAAATGGTTTAGTTTTAGTCCCAGGCCAATTTCCCAGATTCTCTCTCTTTGAATTTGCATGACTGTGCCCTTTCATTGCCAGCTTTTTTCTTGTGCCATACCCTAATCACAACATTAGTCACCAGTCCCTCTCATCTTCAATCGTATCATCAGCCTCTAAATGCAGGTAGTGCCACTTCTCCTGCCTTTCTCTGGTTTGTGCTGGGATGAAGGGAAAAGTGTTCTGAGCAGGCAGTAATTTGTCAGGCCAAATGAATTCATTACTCAGGCAAATGAAAGAGAACTGCCAATTTCAGAGCTGCTGCAAGTGAGGGAAAAGTTTGCAAAAGCCTACAGTTGTGTTTGTCATCTTTGCTTATCTCTCCATCACAATTTTGATTTAAAATGTTTAATCCAGTCCAGCTGTACCACAGTGGTCACCCTGTCTGCTGTTCCATGGCTTTTGGAATGAAGGTGGTATTGTTGCTGTAAAAGGATAAAACCCCTGGTGCTCCTACTTTCTTTGTATTTCTTCACCCTTGATGATTGGGCAGTAATTTCTCCCTGGGGATTATTTGTCTGAGCACGGGGCCCTCTGTTCAGTGCAGATATAACCCAGCTGCAGTGGAATTTCACCCCTTCTCTGGGCTTACAAGCAATTAGTGCTGCAGGCAGGACTGCCTGCCCTTGCAGGGAACAAAAGATGCAGCAGAAAACTTTTCCCTTGATATGGCAGCTGGACAACAAATTGGAAGATTAATCAGACAATTATTTCGAGTCACTTTTTACAGAGAGGAAAACCCACATGTCCTTACCATGAAATAAGATGAGAGCTCTTCCATGTGTAAGTTTACACATAGGTAACTGGTGGAACGAGTCTCAAGAAAAGGGATATTCTTAATAACACCAGGTACAGATAACAGCCATGTGTGAGTTTTGAAGGAAATTTGCTCTGATGACAGGTCAGTTTTTCATCAGGAGCTGGAAAATTGCAAACATATGATTATTCAAATAAGATGATATCTGCAAATAAGATATACTAAGCAAATACTGTAAAGTTCATATGAGATATTATTGTCTTTCCCTTTGAGACTTGATTCAGCAGGAGCAATCGACTTTTTTTTCAACATAAAAAATGTGGATGTTTAGAGGAAATTGTTTCATTATAAAGGAAAGAAGTATCAATGCACATCAAATATTAAACAGGATTCTCTCTTTTTCAAAATTAGTTCCCAAATTTGATGCTATAAAATTTTAGCAGTAGTGGGAGAGCTCCCGAAAGTCTCTTCATTATGTCTCATTATTATAGCACGCATAAGGCCATGATACCCTTGGTTGCTATAGTTCCTTATTTAATCAGGAAAAATGTGTTTTGTGACTGCACAGCTGGGTCACCTTATATATCTGTGGTTTTCTCCAGAAACAATCTTATCTGTACCCCATAATAACTTGATTTTCCTTAAAAAGGTCATAAACCAGGCTTCTTTCTTTTTAAATTTTCAAATGTTTATTTCTTGACTACATGGTAAAGTTTAATGTCAGACAACATCTTTGCCTAGTTCTTCTCTGGGTTTTCTTAATAAAGGGAAAGCTTTTTACCTTTTGGGAGGAGAAATTGTAGATTTTAATATTGCAGCACAAGTATGGCAGAGTTCACACTCACCTGATGGCAGGTTTGCCATCAGGGATAAGGATATGGTGGTACTCTTCTAAAAACAACCTGAATTCTTAGTCAGGTGTTTTTCTCATTTACATTATTTAAATCCTAATAGTTCTTATTGAACAAGTTGGATCAGGTCTCCTCTGGAACTCTTACCAAAAAGCTGTTTAAATAATATGTAGCTTTAGGTGCTAGATTTAGTTAAATGTCTGTCCTGCCCAGGGAGATACTGTGAGCAAGACTTGTTTGGCTTTACAGTTCCAGTGGTAATGTTTAAATTATTTCACAGGCATGAACTATCCAGGAAGGCTGCTGTGGTCTCTAAGAGATTTTTAGGACAAATTAATGCCCTAAAACTCGGGGAGTATTTGTAGTTTAATAATTGAGGAAAGTTGATTGAATATACAAAGCATTTAAATACTCATTTTAAGCTCACAGTAATTCCTGACAAATTGGAATATCTTGGCATTTGGAGAACTACAGGCTTGCAGTGGTGTGTCCATTTGACATGAAATAGGACCTTTGGGATCACAAGTTCGTGGCATTCATGGCTGACTTTGGTCATAGTGAGTCTGATCTGTCATGGGGGTAGGATCTGAAGATTTGTGAGTTCAGTTCCCCCTAAGATGGTAGAAGACAGTTGGAAAGGTACTTGTTTGATTAGAAGGAGATCATTCCTTTCCCTTGTGTGACTGCACACAGGCATCACGGCTGGGAAAGGGCATTCCAGCTATTTTAAATGATTTTATATATGATCAGGGGAAAGCAAGACTAGTTTAAGACAATATCACTTTTGCTTAGGTCACTCTTGGTGGATTGCTCTCAAACTCCTCCTTGTTGACTGCTACTTTGCTGCTTCCATTGGCAATCTTTCCAAGTGCATCACTGTCTATACCATGAAGCCATTGAAACGTTTTCCCCAAAATCTTAATTTATACTTTTTTGGCTGTTGTTATGTTCAGCTTTAAGCCTGAAATGAAAGGATTCCTGTTGCTTTCAGCTGGGGGAGAAGCTGTCCTTTCTTTCAGTGCCTCATCTGGGAGCAAAGCAGGTGCCTGTGAAAGGATCAGGACACACAGGAGCTTTGTAGACTCATTAGTTTGTTCCACACTGTCCAATCCGGTGTTGCTTTTGTAGCACAAAACATCTGTCAGCAGCAGTGCACCTGAATTTCTGGGAAAAGAGATGCCAGCAGTACTTCTTCTTGCTCCTTTGTGGGGAAATCTCACCTGGTTGCAGTTGGCCTGACACTACAAAAGGGAGCAAATCTCTGTCTCCTCCTCATCTGTGGGAATAAATCAGACATGGGAGCTGTGGGCTTGGCATTTAAGCATTTCCATTTGTAGTACACTGACATACTAATGATGGTAATTTTGCATTTGTTACTACATGCCTAATCTAATTAAGTTTCTCTTAGGGTACAATTGTTGTTTTCTGTATTTAATTATGTAACCACCAGGTGCAAGTGTTAATCATAGCTGAATTCAGAAGGCAGCCTTTTATCTTTGTACTATGCAAGAATTGTTTTCTGTATCTTCTGTTTTCCAGTGAAAAAAGTGCTTACTGTATTTGATTGCTCCAAGGAGTTGTCGTAGCATTTCTGACTGATTCACGTAGGAAACACAAATGAGGACTGAACACTTCTATTACTCTTAATTTAGATGTGTTCAGAACCATTTATGAACTCAAAATTTTTCGTTTCAGGTGTTGGGGTAGTTCAGACTCCCTTTCCCAGCCATACTGTTGATTTTTGAGGGTTGGCAGGCTTCCCAGGCTCTCTGACAGATCTGCTCCTGTCTGTTTGAAAAAGTCTGAACTATGCAGGGGTCTGTTGTCTGAAGCTGAATTTCATGGAGCACTGGTAAAACTGCTTCTGTGACTGCCAGCCTGGCTCTGGGAACTTTTTGATACCATTTCATCAGTGCTTGTTCAAACGTTTTTCAAAGAGTTTTCAGCAGAATTCTTTGCCTGCAAGAATACACTCAAATATTGTTTTTAAAGCTCAAGGATCTGAGCTTTGAAATGATGGAAGAGTGTGCTTGGAAGCAATTGCCTCTCAAAATGTTTTCAAATTATAATGTTAATTTTTAAATAAAGTGAACAGGAATTGCTGTAAACTTTTCCACCTGCGGATTGGCAATTGTTTTAATCTACTAAGTAAAAATAAGAAAAACTTGTCTTTTCTAGCTTCTAGTCATTCATTAGTAATCTATATTTGCATAAATTTGGCATTAAGTGTAATAGAAAAATTAGATAAATGATTGATGCACGTTTATTCCAAAGCATAAGGTACCCATGCGACATTCCCATTACTAAGGAAAGAAAATGGTTTGCAGAAGCCTTTTGCAGCCTACTGGCCTTTGTGAACAACATTTTTTAGTAGAAGTATGGCCTGTGTGTACTGGGAGTTCCAGCCTGCTGCCAGCACGCCTTCTTCTCTCAGTTACTTTCCAAGGATTCATTTGAAGAAGGATTTTAATCCCACCATGGACTACAAGTCAGTGGTAGTGAACCAAAATACACTGCTTTTCCTTTTAGGATCCTGTGAGATCATTTTGTCTTGATCTGTGAAGTGTGATTTTACTGTTGAACCGTTGTCAGTATAGAAACATGAAAGTACTGATTTATTCCGTTGCAAGAATGTCAGTACCCATTGGTTTAGTTCTACATCCAGGTAAACAAGCTGTGTCTAAACTCTTTTTTAATTAAGCTTTCCAGTGCTGTTAATGGTAGAGATTTCCCCCACTCCTGCCATGTTTCTTAGACACCTAAGTTATCTCAAGTTTAGTTTGTCTCTTACCCTTCAGCCCTTTCCTTCAAATTCCACTCCTTTGATGCTTTATCACAAAATTTGTTCAGAGGCTTCCATTTTTCTAAGGTAGTCTTTTAATTGCTACTGATTATGCATTGCATCAAAGAAAAGTGGTTGAAAACTTTAAAACCACAACTAAAATATACATCAATGGGTTACAGTAATGAATGTTAACATACTGTTTCTTCAGAATGAGCCTTTTAGGGACATAAGACCACGGTTCAGGTGATGTGAAAAATAGTAAGCTTGACTTCTGAGAGAAGCTTGCTACAGTTAGTGGTCAGATTTCATTAAAAATGAACTTAAAAAATATTAGAATAGGTATGTTTAGTATTAGTTTATGGAAGCCTTCAAATTAGTATCAGGATTAATGCTTTGTGGCATCAAGGCTTGCTCACTGTTGGGAATAAAAACTTTTCACTTAGTTCCTTTATTCTTTTGGCATTTGGATTTGTTTTTCCATTATTCCTGTTCCAGGACCTGTTTTTCCCCCAGAAATACAATGATTTATTTGGATGATAACACCCAGGCTGTGGTATTTCAGAAGTTGTTATCAGTTTCCATGTAGGGATGCTTGGAAAAAAGAAAATAAAGCTATCCTGCAAAAAATATGCTGGCCTCATTAAGTGTAAAAGTGTCTCAAATGGCCCTTAAGCAGCACTTTGGCTTCTCCAGCTTCTCAGCATGAAAACATGTCTAAGTAAGTTATTTTATTTCAGGACAGTGAACAGCTTGCTTCAGATCCAGCAACTGTGTTTATTATTTGATTTTGGTTTTTCTCCTAAGTGAAGAATGCCACTCTGCACTGTTTACATTTAGTTCTCAAAACAATTAAGCTAAAACAGCTTCATAAGATTATGAGCTGGCTTTCTCTCAAGGAGAGCTTTACATTTAGTTTCCAGAGTCATGCAGCAGATAGACTTATTTTTGTGTTTGGTTTTTTTTTTTCTTTCAAGCTGCTGTGATTTCATATATGTTCATCTCTCTGAAGATGTTTGAATGCTGGTTTTTTTGAATTGTGCGTATTGGTAGATGCACTTAGATATATTTTCTGAATAGTGCTTTAATTATGGGAAGAACAACTGACTGATTTATTCTGTATTTGGTGATATTTCTTATATCTTTAGGTATCTCACTGAAATACTTTTTTCATGAAAAAGCAGAGTAGTAAGCAGTAAAAGCTTTCCTGTCTTTGATTACAGGACTGGGTACTAACAAAATGCAGAGACTTTACTGCTTTTGTTTTTCCATGTCCTTGTACTATATCCATCTGTGAAATAGATGAAGAGCTTTTCTAGTCTGAACTGAACTTGATTTATGGCATAATTGTATTGTTCCAGTGCTTCACAGCAATACCACAATACGTAGAGAACTTTGAATAGACCCAGTGTTGCCAAGTTTTAGGGCACCATCCTGCTCTCTTCTTTCATCCCTTCCCCATCTCCAGATTTCATCAACCTACTCCTACAGCTGCTATACATGTTGATGGGTGGGCAATCCACTACTCCTTTGCTCCCTTTTGCAATAACTGGTGTTTCTTTCTCAGAAGACAAAGCTTAGAAGTAATTTTGCCCCAGGGCGAGGCATTGGGGGGAAGATTTAGGAAAGTCTGTAAAGCTGGAGACCTGAACCTTCTTGTTTCTGGATCCTGGTTCTGTTTGCTCCTTGTGGGGTGAAAGGGGATGCCTGAGGTTTGAGTGACCTGCCTGCTGTATGCAGGTGCTTCCTCCTGCCGTTCCTTAGCAGGGGCAAAGCCCTGTTTTGGCCAAGAACACCAAGCAGATGCACTGGATGAGCTGTAGTGGACTGAACAGGTCAGAAGCTTTGTGTGGCCACTGCAGTGGCCTCCCAGCAGGGCCCTGTGAAGGTTTTCTGCTGCACAGGCAATGTGGGATGCCAGTTTTGTACCCTGTGCTCGTTATTCCCTAAGCACACACTGCCCAGGCTCTTTGATGCCCTGCAGACCCTCTGTCATTCTCTGACCTGAGCAAGTTCCCTGTGAAAAATCCCAGAGTGTTTTCCTGTCCTTCCTACTTACCAGTGGACAGAGCAGGTGTGAAGCAGGGCAAACAGGGGCTCAATCTCTTACAGTCTGAAGGTGACCCTAATTTTCCTTCCTGTGTTTGTCATGCCCCTGCCTGAAGGTTGTCCCTACAGAGCTTGGGGGCAGCCTGCTCTGGTCAGCAGAGGCAGGCTGTGGGAAAGGTGCTCCCTGTTCCCAGGGCTAGTGCTGGCACCTCTGACATTCCCTGTGCCCCCAGCAGCCACACTTGAGGCCAGCATCATTTCCTCCACTGGTTTTGCAGTCAGTGCAGTCCCAGTTCAGAGGTCTGCTGTCAGCAGGGATTCAGAGGGCATTGGCTGGGATTTAGCCACTGTTGCATATACAGTTAAGAATAATTTTCTGCTCCTTTGATAGCTCTTGATGTGTTTTATTCAGTTCCAGTCTAATCAAGTTAATTGTTTTAGCACATTGTCTTTCTTCAGACCTTTTACAGAAGGCTGGTGTAATCTCTCTTAAAAAGAAAAAAAATAATTCCCCTTTCATCTTTCTGGGGAGATCACTTTATTCATGTGTAGTGACCTGGCTCAGCATTTGATAACTAATGTGTCACTGAAAGTTCCTCATTATGGCCCCAGCTTGCAGACCACCTGGAGTGCTCCATTATTAATGTGAACTTCAGGTTCAATTTTTAGATCTGTGCAGGTGCATGTGCACTATTCATTGCAGGCTGGTGACACTTGCCCCATGAAGGGACAGGAGTACGTGCAGCTGAATGTGTCTTACAGGGCTGTGGAGCGCTTACTGTTTTGATAGCAGCCATAAGAGGAGTGTAAGCACTGAGGCTCCAGCTCTCTGTTGATTATAATCTAACTTTTGCTTTCCTTGGCAATAGTCCTTTGATATATAGGCACTTAATCTCAGTGCCTGGAGAAGAGGAGAGAAGCCAGAGAGGGGAGGATAAAGGGGAAGGCACACTCCAGTTAAACCAATAACATGGGAAAAGCTTAGTTCTTATTCCAGACATAAAAGTATCTTTGGATGGCAGCTGATAGTTACGTGGCAACCAGGCACTGCAGGGCCCTGCAGGTTGCTGCTGGTTGTAGTGCAAGATGTAAATAATCCTGTTGATGCAGCCCGGATGCAGTTAAAATGATGAGTTTAAGAAGGATCTTACATCTCCTTGATGGAAGCTTAATTTTTTTCAGTAGTTGCTTAAGCCACCTAAACTCCTCCAGCCATCCATCTTTGCATCCTGAAATCAAATAAGTGACCTACTGAATTAAATCTCTGATCTTAACTTGTTTGTTTTATAGTCTAAATAAATGAAAAGGCAGGAGATAACAGAGTCTAATGTTGCATACAAATCAGTGGAGCTTGGTACAGTTGCAGGGTTATTCATTGGCTTTACTGAGGTTTGATTTCAGGATTATTTCCCTTTTCTTTTTTAAGGGGGAATTTCTTTGTGGACTTCTTTTTGTTTTATTTTCTTTTAAAAGAAATATGGAAATAGCAGAAGTGGGAGGAGAGGTGGATTCATAGGAGCAATGGAGCTAGAAGGACAAAGGGAGATGGTCTGAAAAGGAAGGGGAAAAGAATAGTTCTGAGTGTGTGAAAGGGAGTGGGAGGAACAGGAAATCGGGGTGTGGGATTGCAAGCACTGGGAAGTGTGGGCAGGAGTAAATTGGATTGGGAAAGAAAATTCCTGAAATGTCTTATTTTCTTCAAAGATACCAGTCTGAGTATAGTAAAATAGCATCTGCTTTACTCACTGAGGACCAGCTCTTGACATGCTGTATCTGCTAAAAACAAGGAGTAAAATACATTAGTGGATTTTTTATGAAGAGCTGAAGTACAAAAAAGTACTTTCTCAATAGCTTAGTATTTTAAATAAACATCTCTCTCAAGTGCCAAAGGATTAAGGGTTTTAAAATCTTACACAATTGTATATGATTTGTGTAGTTCTTCTTTGTAGTCATTTTACTCTTATTGAAACTGAATATGAGCTGATTTGGGTTTTTGACACGTGTAAGGGTGGTACTCTGATCTTCTCACAGGTTATTGTAGCCAAATCAGAGTAAGGTTATTATGGTTTAATGTTTCTAGTTATGGCCAGTAGCACTTGAAGATTAAATCTCTGATATGACTCTGAAAACCAAAGTTGGATCTCTAGACGCTGGTTTTCTAAATTTGCTGTTATTAGAGTGATTTTGCCTTTTACAGTTGTTTTCAAATATGTGAGTATATCTATCTTGTAGCATTTTAAAGTGCTTAAGTGCCATTTAAAAGATGAAAGAAGTCTAAAAATTTATTAAATAGTTTAGAATCAATTTAAGACACCAATTAATGTTATTTAATATCTGATATATTTTCCTCTATACCCTAAATATTTATGGAAAAACATCCAAGAATTTGTATGGTATATTTAAAATGTGTCTAGTAAATGTCCCTCGTGAAATAAATTATTTTTATTGCAATTTAGAAAAGTACATATTTAATAGGGAAATGCTTTGCTTATGTACTTACATAACTCCAGTGTATAATATGGGTCCAAAGGTCTTTAATTTATTATAAAGGTAGGACTTTAATGACAAAATAATGGCTCTGATGTAGCTGTACTGTTGGGTTTAGATATTAGAAAGGTTTCATAGCTTTCAACTCTTCCTTATGTGATGTTACATTGCTGCCCCAGACATTTTTTAATGCATGAGCAATCAACATAAATGAAAACTAGAAAGCATTCATGTTAAGACAAGAGGCAATGTTACTTTCAATAAGGTGGCTTCAGAAAACTGTCACACAGATATTTCACTGGAGACATTCTGGTTTGACCTCTACCTCACCATGCCTTTTTATTTTTTTCCTTTTATGATTAAACTGACGAGAAGGGGTTTGTAAAAGCCCTCCAGAAAACTGGCAGTTCCTTGTAGAATTTTAGGTCTTTCTAATTTCCATATATTTTCCTGCAGGAGAATGGCTCTCTAAGAGCACATTAGCCTTCAACCTTGGCAAGTTTAGAAGTACATCTGCAGTATTATGATTGAAACGTTATACCTGCTTATTCTAAAACTGACATGAGAGGTGACAAATGACAGAGGCATTACTGGGTCAGGTGAAGTCTTTGTCATAATCCCTTTTCCCTGAACTTTTAGCTGGTGCAGCAAAGAGAATCCTGTTTCGGGGATTATTAACACCACCTGCTACAAAATTCCTTTGGGAAGGACTGGAGTGCTTTGGATTCAAACACTGGCTTTGAAACATGCAGGAAAATGGCACAATCTCTGCAGACACTCTAATGACTGTTTTGGGTTTGGTATAAGCCAGTCTTTCCACTGCAAAAATGTGTTATTAAGGATAAATGCTATTTC
This sequence comes from Lanius collurio, assembly GCA_020086605.1. Taxonomy (NCBI): domain Eukaryota; kingdom Metazoa; phylum Chordata; class Aves; order Passeriformes; family Laniidae; genus Lanius; species Lanius collurio. The sequence goes on from JACBWW010000042.1 coordinate 6,598,391, forward strand.
TCCCATTGCCATATAAAAGTGAATTTTCAGTGAATTCCTTAAGGTCTTGTGTTTGGCAGGATTTAGGGGTACAACTTGCTGCAATGAATTGTGCAGCAGGGTTGAACTTCTCTCTGGTTGAAGCCCCTTAGTTTTGGGTAGCACAAGTAGAAAGCTTTATCTCCATTATACAGGAATTTTTACTTCTCTTTCTTCTCAAGCACTGTTTCAAGTTTTGTAAGTTTTGCTTTGTGTCTGGTTCATCCACGAGGCAGATTCTTCCCTCAGGAAGAAAAAGTGGAAAGCCTCTGGAAATAGTGTTTTTCTCTTTGGTAGACTCCTCCTCTCCTACTTTTCCTGTGTGAGTGCAGCCCATTGGCAGGGCAGGAATAGGGTGCCTCCCGGTCTGGCTGTGGGGTGTGTGCCTCAGCTCCAGCTGGAGGGCAGACAGGAAAGGTGCCTGACCAGAACCCGGGCACCAGCCTTGACTCCTGTTCACCTCCCATTCCTGTGCTGGCTTTTGGAATTTTTCAAAAGCCAGATGAGGGACAGGGATGTGCCTTCTCTGAGCTGTCAGCATTGATAGGGCTGGAATCCTGCTGGAACTGCCTGAAGCAGAACAGGCACATCAGAGGAACAGGCAAAGACCTGGGCTCTTTTCATCACAATCCCTGATTGCAGATCCCTCTGCAACCAGGAGGTGAATCTGTCCCTTTGTATTTCTGAGTGAAGTGAGTGCTGATTGATTTGTCAAGTGATTACACGCTCAGATGAGATACTGGGATGTACAGTTTGATTCCTATTCAGCACCACAGCAATGCCCAGGCGAAGCCTCATGCAGTACAAAGAAGATTGTAGTCATTGTAGGAGAATGTGTACACAGAAATCACCTTTCTGAATGGCTTTCTTGAACCTTATTCACCATTGCCTCGCTTAGTTTGTTTTCCTTTGGCACACTTTTCTGACCTTGCCCTTGCAAAAAGCAGAATGCTTCTGTTTACTGTTGGCCAGAAGGACCTGTTTCCAGATAAACAATCCCGATGTGTGCTGGAGTTAATTGCCTTTTTTGGGTATGTCCATCTTTTCCAACCTCAGGGGCCATAACGTGTACCTAGGCCATGAGGAGGTTTCAACTTATCAAAAAGAGCTTTCAACAGAGGTTCTGGTTGGCTGGCATGTTTATACTGTGGAAGATGTTGCTCCTGTGAATACAAATCCTAGCAGGTCTCCTTTTGGCAGGAATGCCCTCTTTCTCTCTCAAAATAAATACCCCCAAGACCCAACTGCCACAGCTTCTCCTTGGCTGACCATTTTGTGCTGCTGTCCCCTATCTGACATCACTGCAGTGCATTATTTACAGAGTCAAACGTACAGGGCTAGGAAGTCTGCAATCTCCTGTAAGGCAAAGCTGTTTTCTGCAATTTTAAACTTTGAAACCTAAAAAAAGATGGCATGTTGCACAGTTTTTAGGCAATATGTGGGTGCTGTTTACTACAGTTATGATTTCCTAATATACGTGTGTTTCTTGAAAGAAAGTTTTCAATGTCTGAGGCATAACGTACTATGAGTAATTTTTTTTTTCTTTTAATTCAGGAGACGATTTTTATATAAGACAATCTTAAAAATCAGGTTTTATGATGTGGCATGAATGTAGTGTGGTATCTGAGCTAGTCTTGGAGCCTATTTTAGAAATTTGAGGCTATTTAAAACAATTCTTTGCATAGTAGTTGCATTTCTGAGCAGCAGCTCTTTGCTTTGGTGGAAGCAGTGGGGTTTTTTCTTCTATTGCACATTAATCACACATGTTCAGAAGAAGTGACTCTGATTAAGGACATTGCTGTAAGCAGAAAAAAAATAATAGCTTTTTAAGTTTTATTGCCTTCAAGCCACTACTAAAAATACATTATTTTATATATGCTAGAATCTGGAGATCCTTTGAAATTGTGGGCTTGAGTTGATTGTGAGCTCAACCATAGCTCTTTCTCCTGCAGTTTTGGCATCTGAAACCTGAGAGATAGAAACTAATTGTTACTTGTTTGACCAAGACCTGGTTGGATGTTACTGGATTGAAACTTGTAGGTGTGAAAATGGAGCTAAGAATGAATGGTCTTAAGCTGCCAAAGATGCAAGGTGATGAACCAAAGGCAGCCTAAATGTTAAGTATGAAATTGAGTTTTTCCCTATATTGGTAGAAACACCAATGAAGAGGCTGCTGAACTGGTGGGAATTAAAAACACGGCTGCTGAACTGGAGTGAATCTGAATCACTCAATTGTCTGCCAGTCACTTGGTTGTGGTGGCCTGAGGCTTAGGGACTCCCTTGGCACTGGCCTTCTGTGCCTTAGGGGCAAGTGTGGGTATCTGTCTATCCATCTAAATATGTTTGTATACACAAATATATGAATTTAGAAAATTTCATTTCAGTTCTCATGCTCTCACTTTTTTGGCAGCTGTTGCAGTTTCAAAGGCTTGTTGCTGTGTTTGCAGTCCTGCATGAAAGATCAGTTACCACAAATTACACATCATTAAAAAAAAATTGAGACCGGCTGGGTAAAATTACCTAAACTTCGGGGACTTGGAAGAACTCAAAACACAATTAAAAAACCAAAATCTTGAAGTGTGTTTTGAAGTGATGTATGGACACAGAAGTGATTGACAAGCCACTCAGCATGGGCCTGATTTTTTCAAGTCTCAGAACAATATAGCTTTTGAGGTGGATACTTTTTGTTTGTTTATTCCTTCTCTAGAAGCCAAGTTTCTGAGTTTCTCTGAGAGGTCAGAAAATCACTTTCAACTCGTCTTAGAGCAAAATGATGCTGCTCCTCAGTGCTGGCATGGAACCCAAGCAGAATTCTGCTCTGTTCTGGTTGAGATTTGTAACAACCTCTCCCAGAACTTCTTGAATTACCCGTGGTAATCCAAAACTCCGAGTTTCCTTCCAGATGGAGATGGTGGTGTCCATGAATTAACATCCATTATTTAGAAAGCGAGGATAATTCATAAATGAATACCAGAAAATATTAAAGGATATACTGTTGTTCTGATTTCCTCAAGAAGGAGCAAAGGAGGATTGTGTGCCTTCCCCTTCACTGCTTCATGGATAGAGTGAGGAAAAGGGGAGATATTTGCATGGTCTGAGAGGAAATCGGGTTCTTATTAGAAGGAAGGCATGAATAACATGAAAGGGACTATGTGTAGTACTTAACTGTTATCTGGGTTGCTGCTGGATCATGGCGTGAAAGGGAGGCCTTTTGGGAGGAAGCCACAAGACAATAAAGCCTTTCTGGGCACAAGATCATTGTCTCGTGTCTGGACTGATCTCTGGAAATCTAGTTCGGGGAGTAATTTTTAAACTTCCTTTAAACATCACTGACGTAGAAGCGATCAGTGTTTTCATTTTGTTTTGTTGACACATTTTGGTGGCACGTTTTAAGAAATCTCTGGCTCTCTACTGACTTCCACAAACAAGAACAGGCAAACCAAACCCAGGCTTTGCCTGACATTTCGTACACGTGAGAATTTCTCTCTGCATTGGCCATGTGCTAAGTGCTAAACTTCCTTTGGGTAGGATAGTACATCTTTTAAAATAAATATGGCATATTAAGAGGATGGCAGTCATACCTTCTCATTGCCAGTCTGGAATGTGCCGTTTGTAAAATGGAGAGAAAACTCTCTTGTGAAAATAAAGATATCCCTTGAAACACGGGCAAGGAATATAACTTGTTCCTTTACTCCACAGAGATATTTTGATGACCAAAGCAGATACAGAATTCCTGTGTGTTATGGTTTTCCTTAGAGGACTGCATCTATTTCCTTATTTTATTGTTTAACACTTCATGAGACATATGATCATCTGTGTTGGAGTAATTTCTGTTCAGTCCTAAAAGGTAACGAGAGTGCTGATGCTCACCCAGCTTCCTTTGGCATGCACATGTATCTCTGCCATAAGTGCTGCAAATAACAAGGACTAAGTAATTCTCCGTTTCATTAATGCACCTCAGCTTTGTTATTTGAACTTCCTGTCTCATATATGTAATAAATGAAAAGGAAATGAGACTTTGGAGGAGATAATGTAAACACACAATATTTCTGTGGTTTCACTGAAATGAAATGAATGCCTTTTGTAAAAAGCTAATTATTGCATTCAGAATCTAACTTGGACCTGGCCAAGTCTGTAGTGCTTCCATTGTTTCAGGCATCAGGCTTTATGAAATACAGAATTTCATACTGTAAATAAAAGGTGCTTTATTCTCTGCTGACTTTTGCATGTAAAGCAAAAGAAAAACAAAACTCGGTTTTCTCCTGTCTTGAGTCTCATCAGTTTCCTCTCATCGGTCTCTTGATGTTTGTTAACTTAGAGAGAGGGACAATTTAATTTTTGGTGTATCGAATTTCACTGTGAGGGTGTGTTCTTACATGTGTGGCATGTAGGTAAAATAAACTGAGAATAAAGTAACTTAAACATAGTACAAAAAGATTTAAATGAGTGCTCAGGCCTCCTTGCTTGTAACCTCTTCTCTAATTTTTAACTATTTTGTCCTGGATTATTTTCCCACCCTTTCAACTAGGAGTTCCACAAGTCCATGTTTCTGTCTACTTTCCTTCCCCTGCCCCCAAGCTGTTGTGGTTTTGTGATTCAGTCCTTAAATTAAATAGTCCAGACATGCTTGTAAAAGTATTGAATTGTGTTTTCCAAAACTTTTTTGGTTGGTTAGTTGGTTGATTGCTTGGGTTTTGGGTTTTTTTGGTTTTTTTTTTGTTTGTTTTTTTGTTTTTTTTTTTTTGTTTATTCTAAAGTGTAAAATTTAAAATCTGGTGAAGACAAAACTCTGGTCCTTCTAACAGATTTAAATATTTTCTTCTTTTTACTGGTGCATTTCATCTTTCTTTGCATTACGAGTTCTAGAAATTAAACAAGATTTATATGTCTGCTGCTTATATTTTGCCTTTGCTTAATTCCTGTCAGTTTTGACCACTATATCTCTGTATTGTACAATATTGGGATTCCAGAATGATAATTTTTTTATGTTTTTATCCCTCTTCCTTTGGGCAGTTCTGTGGGCTGGGGGTTGATAATAGCGAGCCTGTTCACTCACCCAAATGCCTGTCAGCCTCACTTTTATTTTTAGTTCCTGCATTTTGAAAAAGAGAAAAACCCCTTTCTTTGGTTTCAAATCTAATAAAATGGCCTAATCAGTGAGTAGCATATTTAGATTAGCTTCATAATCCTAAGAGAGGGAAGTATTTTTTAGGTGACTTGTATGTGTCATGTTTAGATGACAGAGACGACTTTGCAGGAATTGCCTTTGGTCTTTTAATGGCAGTTAAAAAGCTCTCTCTGCCCTCAAATATATGAACAAGGGCATAGTAACTGAAATACTTGTCATTTTAGAAATTTCAGCTACATTGTCAAAGTTTCTCATAGACTTTTCTTTGAAATGCAGAAATAGTGCTCTGCTGTCTAGTTTGTGTCTTTGCTTAGGAGCGATAAATAGTATATAAACATCAGAAATTCTGTGTCCAGTTCTGGGCTCCCCAGTCCAAGAGTGATATGGAGCTTAATTGGCTGTTAAGGGTTTTCCTATAGTCTGAAATATCTGAGAACCTCCACACATCCAGCAGCTACAAAGGGATTGCTGAAGGTTGGCCTTGGGTTTTTAAAGATACAGGAGTCTGAATGATTAAAGTGAAATACCTTTCTCATGCTGGAAAAGGCTTCAAGATGCCTTTTAGCATCCCATATTTCTTGGTTTGCTTCCCATGCAGGCAGTTTTAGAAAGGAAAATCCACAGAAATGTGTCAAACTCAGATATATTTAAAATCTGATCTTTGAGAAAAGGTTGACAGACTTGGATTTGTTCTGTATGAAAGAGAATAGTGATCAATTGTTTTCTGTGCCTGGTGGCTACATTAGCAGAAATAACAGCCTAAAGTTGTAGTAAGGGGAGAGATTTCCTCCTAAAACTAGGAGGAAATCTCTGCTGCATAACCATTAAATAGTAAATAGGCAGAAAGGCTTTTTAAATATTGCCCAAGTGTTTGGCAGGGATAACATAGATATTAAGTAGCATCAGAGAGCATGAGATGATGAGCTGTGTGACTTCTTGAGGTCTGTTCCTAATTTCTGTGCATTCTGTCTGCAGCAGTAGCTCCTTATTTACATCAGCATACGAAGAGAGACTTTGAGGGGTTTTTTGGGTGGAAAACCCACAGTTTCTGAGGAAATTTTCACTCATTTCAGTTTATTTAATTGGACATCCAAGCAAAGGAGGTGTCAGATTACAGAATTGATCTTTATTGCTGCTGGGTAAGGATGGGAATTAAGAGATTGCCAGAATTGCATTAACCATCTGAAGTGTAGCCTTCTTGAAATGCTTTAATCCCTAAAATGGATCATCCCTAGAGCCATCCACATCTTCAACATGTTTTTGCCATGAAATCAAATACAATACCTACAGGCCTACCAAATCTATTTTCATAGGATATTAACAAGTTACTTTTTCTGTATAAAATGTATCAAGTCACAGTGAAAAGTATGTTGATAAACAATGTAGGCATGTGAGGCCATGAACACCTTACTGTCCTCAGCAGAATAAAGGATCAGAGGAGTATTTTGGGGCACTTCTTCAGCTGGCCAGTGCATAGAATAGGAGTAGCTGATGTCTCAGTCATCATTGTAAGTACACATGTAATTAGCATTCTTGGCTTCTAAGTATATAGCCATTCTCTGTGGAATGGAAATGGTTTTATTTCAATGAGCACAGAAACATTTTGCACAGTCCTCTGGTAAGTTTGAAGTGCTAACCCATACATTATAATAAAAGATACTCTGATAATAGACTATAACTTTGCCAGTAATGTTAGTTCAGGTAACAGTTGATCACTTGTATGCAAAACCCTTCTGGGAGGTTCTTTGAAGTAAACAATTGTCTTTAAATAAGAGAAAAATTGCTATTGAGAACCACAATATGTGGTTGTGTTACACTGTAGTACTTCTGTATTTGCAGTGGGAAACACAGGTTTTTGTTATGGCAGAGCAGTGAAATCGAGTCATTTACAGACTGCCCTGAAATACCCTTTTCTTGGGCTGTGTCAGCTGCAGGCTGGTGGTTCCAGAGCTGACTGGCCAGTAGCAGACTTAGGTGCTGGAGAAATACTGTTCTTATGTGTGAATATTGATATTGCAGATACACTTACGTCCAAAAGCCGAAGGCTTGAAAACATCTGTGTTTAATATCCTCCATAATTCTCATCCTTCCCTCTTCTCCTTTTTATCTTTCATTTTTGTGTTTACCTTGTGATTGTTAGGCTTAAATTTTGGTAAGTGTTGGCATTGTCTTCTCTGGGGATCTGTTGGGAACCTTCTCAGTCTTTAAACCTAAGAGTAAAGATTCATTAACAGCTGAGCAATGTCTGCATTCCTGATTTCACAGTCAGTGAATATTTCAGTTGAGAGATTTGGTTGTAAAATACTACTAAAAAGTGGTTTAAACAATCTGTATGTGTGTATGCTGTTTTTCTCAGAATGAAATTTAATTTCTCTCTTATCTGGAATATTACTTTACCACTTTTCTATACTGTTATCTGTGAAAAATGGTATAGAAAAAAATTGAGTCTTCTAATTAAAAATTCAAACCCAGCATATCTAGAGGTGTTGCATGTTCTATATCCACCTGCAAAAAAACTCCACAACCCTTTTTCTGCAGGAGTATCAATTTAAAAGATGACTAATTTCTAGGAAGACCCATTTAAAGAGAAAAAATGATGTAGTCTCTAAATATTGATCCTTTGTGTACAAATGCATGTGCTTTTTCTCCTACTTTGTCAAGAAGACTTGGATGATGGTGTGCAATATTAGATCATAGTGTAGAAGGAAGAGATATTAACTTCTTAATCATTGGGAATTACATAAATTAATCTCTGTGTGGAGTGTGTCCCACATAAAAACTCAGAGTTGATATACTCTGCCTCTACTATGTTGCTTAATAAAGTGATTTTTTTTTGTTACAATGTTATTCTCTGTAAAAGTGTCTCCATTTGCTTGATATGAATTGAATGTCTCCACAAGTCAAATTGCCCAAGCAAGTATTTTGATAGCTCATGCTATGGTGTTACAAACTTCAGTCTTTTGGAAAGGTATGAGAGTAGTTCAAATGTCAGCCAGCTTTTGTTCCTATTGGTAACAGTGGTACATCTATTTAAAGCTAGATTGAGGCAGCCAGGTTTTTTTAACCTCTGCAAGGTGATTAGGCCTTTCAAAAACTTGGGAATGATGAGCTAGAAAGTTCAGTGTGTCATTACTTAGTCCTGAACTGTGCAGATTGCACCCTCAGTTTTCAGTTCTGAAAGTTGAGGCCCATATAAAAGGTAGCTTTAGCAGACTAGAGAATATTAATTTCAGATAAAATAGCATAATAGTTTATGCTGTTATTGACTCACAGTGTAAAATGTCATTAATCTTTGTGTGAGTTTTAGAGGTTTAGGAAAAGCCAAACACGGGATTACAAAGCACTTTCAGGGTGCTAAATGCAGCTGTTTAAGGAAGGGTGATGGTGGGTGGGGTGGGTACCTGAGTGAAAGAGGTCCTTCCCAGATCCTTTCCCTTGGGATAAATTTTATGCAAGTTCAAAATTAGTATTTGTAGTGGTTTGGTTCAGATCATCTCTTACTTACTTATTTTACCTCTGTGACATAAGAATTATGAGAAAACAAAACAGGCTCAAACTTAAAAGACTCTAAGAAGTTTATTAGCAGACCTAAAAGAAGGAAACAAAAGTTAGAATCAGATTAAAACTTTAGAACACTTTTCCTCCCCACACTTCCTCCATGCTGAATAATGTAGCAACAACCCTTAAGATTTCAGTCAGTTTACCACCTTTATAATCTTTTCAGTTCAGTTCTTTTCAGTATTTAAGCAAATAATATTTTTTTTTTACTATTCTGACTCTTAGTGCATAAAAATATTCATAATTTGAGAGGTGAGAGAAATCCCGATGACAAGTTTTCTTAATGACTTAAGTATTCTTGATCTCCTGAATCATGTAGGCCTTTTATTACAGTTGGTCTGTAAAGAGCAAAACACCTCACCCTTCCCTGAAATGAAAGAAATGCAGAAACCTAAAATACAACAGGAGAGGGCTGGAGATTGATGAACTCAATATCTGAAGAAAGTACTGAAACATCATCATGAGATCAGAATGAAAGGGCAAATAAAAAGAGCTTAGGTCAGCTTTTAAAATGTAATATTCTTCAGCTAAGATCCTACTTCTTCATGCTTCGATTTAATCTGTCAGGGCAAAAGGGCAAAGGTTCACATGATTGCTGGGGAGGGTACAAGATGCATGACAGAGCAATTTGCTGAGTTTCTCTAGATGAGTGTAGACAAAGCTTGCATATCTTTGCTCTTTGTCCCTCTGACAGTAGCCTTTAACATAGGCTTATTGTTCACTTTTTGGGTCACTGAAAGGCATTTATAAGGTATTTGTGGTGCAGAAAGCACATGAAACTGTTTTCTAATTTGTCTTAATTGCTTGTCTCAGTAAATGGTTAATTCCCATTTGTATGTGCTCAGCAGTTTAGAAAAGAGGTGTTTGTTCATATTTGAAATCTCTGTAATTGCTGAAAGCCCTTAGAGGTGTTGGTGGCTGATCAGCACTAGACCACCTAAACCCCTTTATTCTCACTTCTCATACTTTCAAAAATGCTGGAAGATTATTTTATAATTTGTACCACTTTGCTGAAGTTCTACTCAGTCCTTTTCCTCTTTGGAGCAATGTTTTGTCATTTGAGATTGTGTTTCGTGGTTTCCTTTGGTGACAGCCTGTGTGCTAACCCTTTGTTGTGCTATTAAAATCCCAGGTACTCAGACTGGCCATTAAGTTACCAACCAGTTCATGTCTCTCTCCAAGTTAATCAGTTTTTGGTAGCAAATAGAGGGAAATGTGTGAGCACAGACATGTGCCTAAAAATGTTCTCATTTGGCCAGAACACAGTTATTTCTACATCAGGAGAGAATTCCAAAAGTCATCTACCATTCTGTGCATTACCACTAATAACTCCGAGAGGAAAATGGAACAGTCCTGGCTTTTCAGGATTGTAAATCAGGTTACTGATCCTGCAGCTGATTATTCCCTAATAGAAGGATGTTCCAACCAAATGCAATGGCCTGTTTCAGCAATTTATCCGAGATCTGGAACTGAAGTCTGTTGCTGTAGACCTCAGGCAGCGGCGAAAAAGAGACTGCAGACTCAGGCCAGGAACGAAGGGCCAAAGTGAACTTTAATGAAAAGTCTCCCTTTTATAACGCTGTTCGCTGGAGAAAATTCAGGATTGGCCTCTTTACCCACCACCCCTCAAAGGTGGTGGGTTGGACAGTAAGGCACCCATCTCCAAAACATGTCTTAGTGTTCCCAAAACAATACAGTGAAAAACAACAGGTGCAAGGACAGAAAACCAGTTTACTTAACGTCCTATCTGCTTTCCTTAGGCTGCATGTGAAAGAAGAGTTTCCCACACACTTGTGAGAGAAAGCTGAATTTCTCTGCTTTAGCCCTTTTTGCATCCATAGAAGTCCACACAAAATATTGTCTTGGTTTAAAGAGTAAAATAGCTTGGTACCATTTACAGAAATAGGTTAAGAGGCTTCATGTTTCTTGCTTCATTTAATTCAGCATTACTCTGCTGATACTGAAAGAGAGAAAATGTCTTGCAAACCTAAGTTTGCCATTAGCTGGACAAATGTAATGTCTTTTATACATCTTGCATATTATAGTAATGTTCAGTAAATCACTCATAGTAGCAACAAATTACTTAGATCAAGGTTAATTTTGGTAAGGAATGGCAAGACCACTGGTAGACATAAAACCGGAGAGGGTAAGACTTTACAATGTATTTGGACAGTTCTTAAAAGCAGTTTTCTTCAATCTGTGTGCAGAGTCATTCCTGCTGCATCTTGGAGCAAAAGAGGAACGTGACTAATGAGCCTACAGAGGTCATTTTTACGGTCCAAGTGTGTGTCATCATATTAAGCACTGAGTGGTAGGGATTGAAAGGAAATGATTCAATGCCTCACAACACTGTGGGTCTGAGCAGTGATTCCCAACAGCCAATGTAGTCATGGCACACAGGACATCAGTTTGTCAATACTTCAGACTTTGGGAAAGCACCACTTGTTTGGCAGTCTTAACAATCACCTTAGAGTCATCCTCTTTGCTTTTTCCCCTGTTTTTTAATAACTGCCTTCATTTCAGTTGCTTTATTTGAAGAGCAGCAGTACATTAGGCAGCCCAGAGTGCTTTGGACTGCTGGCCTGAGTGGGGCAATGTCCAGACACAGAGAAAACTTGAGCAAAGGTCAGCACCTGAGCAATGCAAGCTGCATAGTCAGTGAGTGGGCCCAACGCTGGGGCTTATCAAAGAATCCTGATGGGAATGTTTACAGAGTGCCAGCCAGTGTCTGGAACAATTGGAGCTGAGCAATGCTTCCCTTATCAGTTTCCTAATTTTGGCTTGGATTTTTCAAAGGTATAATTCTACTGTTTTGCCAGACATGATGGCATGTTCATAGCCTTGGAAATTTAAGACAAATGACAATTGTTAGATAATGTTAACCTGCTGGTTTTGGAAGTAGTAGTAACTAGCAATAATTTCTGTGAGTGGGCCATCTAAATGCACTCTGCTAATGCACACATCTGTCCCAGCAGCATCTGTGTGCATAGAGACACCCTGTCTCAGTGCCCAGGAGGAGCTGGGCATGGAGAACCTTTCCTGTTGTATAATTTCTCTATTTTTACCCTGACTGAACGAATTCTTGTTTTCAGGAATGTTCCAGCTTAGCACAGATAGCTCCTTAAAGGAAAAGCAAAGAACTTACTTCAAAATAATTTGTTTGCAGAAGTCACAGGAGCAATGATAACCAGTGTTTACATTTAGATGCAATTCAAACAAATGAAAATAAGTGGAATTTTTCTTTTGCCTTTAAGTATTTTGTACTGCATCATAGGATAAATCAGTATCCAAGATTTTAAGTAGCTTTATTGTTTGTTATGTCTTCGTTATTTTTCTATTATTTTTGGCATGACTTCTTCTGCTGATGCTCATGTTGACATTTATTCTGATTAGTTTAAATGAAGACTTTAACCCTGGCTTTATTCTTTTAGATGGCATTGCTTGTGAAAGCATAGGAATAGTAATTGTATCTATCTCTAGCTATGCAATGCATTTGGGTAGTTTATATTTAGTGTATGAAACAATACATTTCTTTTCCAAGGAAAATGAGCTGTGCACTTTCTGTTAGAAATCTGTGTTCCTATGTTCAGTGGCTCAATGAAAAACTCCCTTTTCAGGTAGCCTTTTTGCTATACTGAGGAGTATAAAGCTTTGAAGTGTTCATGCTTCTGACATTGTGCAAGGGCTGGGAAGATTGTTCTCTTGCTTGTATGTATCCAATGATGGGAGGTAAATGGATTCAGGGTGGTGGTAGTTTTTGTTTATTTGCTTGTTTGTGTTTTTAAATGAAAAAAACAAGGTGGCACTGAAGTGTCCTGTTTCATTCTTTCTGGGTCCAGGTTGGTAAGTTATTGGATTCCTGTGACTGTTAGTGATGTGGTGTGAGGGCACTCAACTCCTTGTGGGTCTGATACTGGGAATATCACATTTGAACCTCTTCCTGAACTGTTACTGATTTTAAGTCTTTCTGTCTGTCCCTTATTTGTGTCTACATGTTGGAGGATTTCTACCTGCAAAACTTATATGAGACTTGCTGATAAACATTTTCAGTGAAATGTAGATACAACCCAGCTTTTCTTAATTCCTGCTTTTTCCTTAATTTAAAGCTTTTTTTGTTGCTTTTGGCCAGAATATAAACAGGGTAGGGCATCTCCTTTTACTATTGTGATTAAAAAACAAAGGAAAAGTCTTAATCCAAGATAATAGTTTTCCTTTATTGGTTTTGTGAGATATGCTTCAGGAAAATTTGTTCCTACACAGGCTGTTTCATTGACTGGAGAATATCACATCACAGGCAGTTGGAGAGTATGTATTTGTCAGGAGCACACTGTTCATTCCCTATGAACTAAAAAGTTTTCATGTTCTTGATGCCTGTCATTTGAAGAAAAGTAGAGAAGAAGAGTAAAGCTGGTTTGCATTTTCTAAGTGAAAATAGTCATTTTTATAAAAGCAAATCCTTCACATCCATAGCCTGCATAAATGATGTGTAAACTATGTGGATGAAATCACCAAATGCCCAGGATGATTTCTGCAGGCTTGCATATCTACAAGCACTGGCATTCAGCTCCCTGGGCAAGTCTGCAAGCGTTTCCAGAGGAGTAAAACCTGGATCCCAAAGTAGCCAAATCAAGCCCAGGGTTCGTTAGCTGATACAAGAAACTCTTTGCCTTGTTCAAATACACATTCCAGTTTATGTGGCTGCTAATAGTGCATCTATTTTCTAACCAGCACTGGAGTTTTTTTCAGCTGAAGGTGAAAAAAAACTAGCTTTGGTTTGGGCAGGGGTTGGTGTTGAATGTTTTTGTTTTGTGGATCAATAGGGAAGCTGAAGAAGTTATGCTCTTAAGACTAACACACAGTAACTCTTACTCTCTTTGGTTATATCACTTTATCTGCAGCTGTGGCTTTTGACAGTCTGGTATTGGCTTATTTTATGGTTATGAGCTGAACAGAAGCCTCCCTATTCTTGTGTAAATAAATCTGAGAGCTCCCAAAGAAAATAAAAATCTATGTACCAAAAACCATTTATAACAACTTAACTTCTGAAAGTGAAGGATATTTGTCTCCAGTGAAACATTGGTGGCTGATTTGGTTTAGTTACTCGTTGATCTGCAGACAAAAAAATAACAACAAATTATGCAAACTGGTCTGAAAACTCGAATTTTTCATCCCTAGCATTTACTTTGTATCTTTAAACTCACTTTCTAACATTTTATATTTTTATAGCAGTAATTGAACCTGAAAAGTAAGTGGTAATTGATGTACCAAACCTGCTGTAGTGTGATTTAGGTTATCCAGTAAGTCAGGCTTCTCTCTGACACTGCAGAGATGGCATAGCATGTTTCAGATGATTAAAGCCAATCCACTGCTAAGGCTTGAATTGAATATTGTGCATTTGAAAGTAGTGTGCATGCAGAATATTGCTTAAAAATGTGGAAAAAGTGGATGTTATTTCATAACATTAAAAGAAACAAAACACACTCATGTAATTAGTACCCTAAGGAAAGGAATCAAAGCTATGTAAGATAATTAAAAAGGCTTGTGATAAGCACAACTTCTAAACTAGTTTGTTGTGGATGCACTATTTTGATTTCTTGTGATGGCTACGTTGTTGGAATTGCATTTGAGAGGTCAGACTGAGTCCCAGGAGCTTATCAGGCTCAGACAAATAACAGCCATGTTATAGAACAGAAAATAAGGCAGGGAGGAGAGAGGAGAAGGATGGGAAAGTCCATTTGGAAAGGTCAAAGATATTCTCACAAGTACTGGTGGTCAGTTTTCTACTGATTTGTATATTTTCTGTTTTAAGAGAGTTTGTTTTATTATGTTGTAGAAACAGTACCAAATTTAAAATAATGTATTCTAAAGATAATTATTGAAGCTGATTATTAAGGGTGGTATAATCTTAACCTTATCTTTACTGTACAGAGATCATAAATCTATTTGAACAGGGGCAAGACCACTATCTAGGAAGCAGACATGAGAGCCAAGAGCTTTGGATCCTTTCTGGGTGGCTGTTCTGGGCTGTGTACCTGCTCTATGGGCAATAGTAAGAAATGATTTCCTGGCATCCATTCACAGTGCAGTGACCACTTGATCCAGAGCTGCAGAGAGGATCTCCCCCAGCCTGCTCCAGGTGAGCTGTGAGTCTCACAGCTCTTGCTCTGTCCTGGGAGATTTGCTCTCCTTTCTTGGATCTGTGCAAAAATGGTGCTTTTTTATTTTTTATTCTCTCATTATCCTTTGGGAAATACTCCGTACTGAAATGATGGTTGAAACACTTGTGAGGCAAAACCTCACGACACTGTCATTTTGAGCAAATATTTTGACCAATACTGGAGCAGTATGGAAACACCTTTTAGCACACAAATTAATTCACAGTCTTGCTATTTTCTCATATATGAAACAAGATTTCATCTTCTTAAAGTCCACACTTCCCTAAAGCAGAAGTTGTAGTCAGTGATAAAAGGTACAAGGAAGTCACAGCTGTGAATTAGAATGAAAAACATTCTCATGTTTTCTTTTTATTTTACCTTAATTCCTATCCCAGTTTGTTCTTGTACTTTTAAACCATATCCTTCCTGTTATCAGTAGATGCTCCCTAATTAAAAGCTTCTAAAATGTAACATAAATTAAGTACAGAGGAAGGAGGCAAGAATAAACAAATGTTTATAACTAGCTTGCTATGAGTCTGGGGCGTAGCTGGTTTGCATGGATGGTTGAATAAAGCTTAAAAAACATCCAAGCTGTAGATGCTGAGACAAAAAATATAGAGAAAGCTGGATTACTACCTGAGACAAAAAGCCCTGTATGATTCAGGAACTGGAAATACAAACTGGATCATTAATGATGTATTTCTTGCCTTTCTGGCTTAATGATATCAGCATGAGTGAATCTAGATATCCAAACATTCTTTAAATTTTTCTAAGTCAGAAATAGTGACTGCTTTTTTATTTGCTTTATCAAGATGAAGACTTTGTGTAGTGAGTTATTGCTTCTGACCCAGCTCCTCTTCTGCTCTGGTAGCACTGAAAGTCTGCTGAAGGACGGGTGAAACATAATAAAGTAATCTCAGCGACAGTAATTCTGGAGCCATTGACACAAATTATTGCTATTATTGCTGTGGTACATAGTGCTGTGTCAGGCTGAAACTGCATTTGGGTGCCTTTTAGGTTTCTCCACTCTTCTCTGCAGTTGGGCAGAACATCAGCTCAAGACCCCAAGGGCCATGTTAATTATTACAGCATCACTTTGCAAATTTACTCTTCCTTTCTTTTTTTTTTTTTTTTTGTAGTGTTAATGTCAGCAGTGTATTCGATTCAGATAGCAGTGATTCTGCCAAAAATAGTTACACTGGAATTTCTTGTGGCCAGCTACATGACGATTTTGCATATTGATTTCTGCTGATTTTTTTTAAACAAATATGGGAAATGGTTTCTCTTGTAGACCTTGTGGAATAAATTTGTCTTGTCAGACAGTGGAAAATATAAACTTCTTCTCCCCAGCCAATGTGTGTGCCAAAGAGAATAACTAGTAATAAGAGAAGTACCTGGCTCAGATGTAAAAAAAGGTGCTAATTACTTTTGATGGGGAAAATGAGATTTTATTTTTTTAATGTCTTCATCTGATACATTCAAGATATTTGCTATTAGTAATGAACAACAAGGAAAATCAAGAGCAGCTGTACATTCTGAGGAGTAATCTGTTAGTAACTGAGCTGAGATTACTAATATCTAGCTTTTCATATTATTCAAATGGACAGCATCAGCATTTCCCTCTATTTTTAGGGCTTTTTTCGTTCCAGTATTTGAGAAGTTGGATTGAGACAAGAACCTGACAAATTCTCATAACCACTTGAATAACACCTTTACTCTCAAACATGCCATTACATTAATTGTACTAATATTTAGCATTGTTAAAGGAATTTTCATCATCCTGTTTTAAAAGACTCTGCACAAATAGATTGGAAATGTTCATCCCAGTGTACTGATAAAAAAAATTCAGCAAAATAATTTTGTATATTTTAATGGTGAGATGTTTGAGGAGCTGGCATTACGTTCATCAGTTCTCTTATTTCCCATCTGTTCCTTGAGCAGCTGCATGTACATGGATTTTTCTCTTTCCCCCACTTGTGGGCGGAGAACAGAGATGGATGAATGGAACAAGAAAACGCAGCAGTTGAGCACACAAATTCCTGACGCTGGGTCCAGTTTTTGGGTGTGGAGGGGTGGCTGGCAGGAAGCAGCAGGGGACCTGTTGGAGCAGAGATAACACAGGGGGAGAGGAGGGAGCAGGATGCTTTGCATGCTGCTTGGCCCTGTGTGATGTGGGTTTACCAAAGAGGAGTCACTGAGCTGGAACAGGCTCAGAACAGACATCCACTGGGCAGGAGCCTGTCAAACCAGTTGCCTGTGAAGCTCTCAGACATTGGAGATGTTCCTGGTCTTCTCATCCCCACTATTTTCTATTCCAGCCTGTCTGTTCTGCAGCTGTGTGTTCATCTGTCCTCTCTCAAGCGCTCCTTTTTAGTCTAATATGAACTTTATTGCTATTTTCCTTTACTCTTTTTCTGCTTCCTTATTTTCCTTTCATTTAGTTTGATCTTCTGATTATGCCCTTTCCTACGTCATCTTGGCTGTTTTACTTTCCTGATCATTTCCTGGCAAAGCCCCTTCCAGCTGTAGGGAAGGAACATACCTGGCTCATTCAATATTTGCTGACCATCATATTCCTTCTGCTTCCAAGTTGTATTAGCAAATCCTTTTGTGTTTTGTCAGCTCCTGTGAGCAGGACTGACTGCTGTATATTGTGGAGAGAAGGGAGCTATCATTTTGAAAATGCATTTTCCATGAGTCTGTATTTGCCTATTCATAATCCTCTGTCACACAAGCACTTGAAAAATTCCATCCTGTGCAGTGTCAAGCTGTTCCTCCAGAGGCTCCCAGCTCTGCCAGCTCTCCCTAACTGGAGGGCAGGCAGCAGGTTAGACTTGCCCACGTCAGATCACTTCACTGTGGCCATCTATTTCCATATATTTAAAGGCAAATCTGTACAGGGTGTTTGAAAAATCTCAGCCATAAAGTTTTAAATATATAGTTTGAGCAGCTCAGGTTGCCAGTGACCATCCTGGTCTCATGTCTACATCCTGAGCCTTAAATAATGTGTGTGAGTTTGTGCCTATACCTACAGACAGCCCTGACTTGGGCTTCTTTTGTCTATTCATTACATAAACAGATTTTTTTTTTCCCCTTAAAATTACTTCTGGGTCGTTCTAAATTATTAGATTAAGAATTAATAACAGAAATATATTCTCATTATAGTATTTTACAAAGCATATAAAAACATTCTAAAATAGGCATATTTAAGCATGTAATTTAATAATAAAACATTATTAACATTGAGTATCAGTAAAGAACCTAAGAGCAGAATTGCCTGACCTTGATTTTCTGACTGTATCACTTGCATGGCCACATTATTCATTTGCTATGGTCAGAATGAAAAAAAGAATCTGGAATTGTTTTCATAGCCCAAGGAAAATATGTGAGCAGTAATGAGAAGACTGGCCATGTCAAAATCTGGAATCATTCTTCAAATTTGCTTTGAAAATTAAGCTTTTAACACCAAGCAACTGGCTCTCTTAAATATCTTGTTTCAAGGAAAATACTGCAAGCAATAAATTGCAGTATCAAATGGCCACTGTAACTAAATCTTGTTCTTCCTTCAGTGGCCTCAGGACAATTGGTCTAAAGTCTCCTTTAAAGAAAAGGGCTATAATTACTACTGCAATTGTTTGCTTTGCCTCAGATGTAGAAAATGTGCTTCCTCCTCTTTTGTCCTTTTAATGGCTATTTTAGCTTCATCTTTCAGTGTTTAACTGTTTATGCCTAAGTAGATTCTCTGTAAGGTTTAAAGACTGTAAGTGACTAACATGCAAATTGGCAGCTTTTCTGAAAAATTGAATATCAAAATTAATTAATATTCTAAAATAAAAATTTAGTGTTTGTTCTCAATGTACAGAAATGGTAATGTTTACATAACAAACGATCTAGTGATTATACTTTTAATGAGATTAAAAAGCACACACTAATTAAAAATATTAAAAATCCTTTGGAATTTGTTTTTACTGGAAATTAATACTCAACATTTTGCAGGACAGAGGGTCTTGGCAGATCTAAACAAAGCTGTTTCTACACGGTTGCTGATATTTATAATCTACAATAGAGAAAAGAATGTTTCATGAATGTTGAGAAAAGATCAACACTAACACCTAACAGATGGGTTGTATCAGGAGAACATTTGCTAACAATACTTGATCTTAAAGACCTGCTGATACTTCATGGAAAAGATTTGAAAACCGATTCAGCATAGATTAAAGAAAAAGGCTTCTAATAACACAGATTTCACAACTGTATATGTTGTTTTAATGGACTAATTAAACAGATCTCCTTCTCTGAATTAGTTGTTCCACATGTCAGTTTATTTGGTTGTGGGTTCTTCTGTGAGACAGCAGCATTTNGAACACAGTCTGCTTCAGAGATGAAAGAGACTTTTTAGGCAAATATGTTTCCATGCAGTTCTCAAATGCAAATAATGGTGCTATTTCATTAGTATGAAAATAAGCTGAGGAACATTATTAAGGACACAGATAATTCCATGTCAAATGTCATGACTCCTGCCAGGATATTTTTATAAATTGGTTTTCATGGCTGATTTTGAGCAGCACCTGAGCAAAAAGTAAACAAAAAGTGGCCTCATGCTCAACAGCAAAAATGAAATTTTTTACTAGTTACAACATCCATTCCTTCTTTTGATTCAGGCAGATGTTATTTGGAGAAAAACAGCCACCCATGTAGTACAATACAATGGTCCAACTCAAGGCTGTACACATAAAGTTCACACTAGCATTTCCTAATTCTCAAGTGGTTCTCCATACAGTAATTATCTTAAAGCATAGTTTTGCTTTAAAAGAAACATCTTCAGTGTAGGTAGTGCTTTCACTATCAACCTGTGTGCTGAGGAGAGCCATATCTGAAATTGGGCAGAATAATTTGCTGTTATTACATATCTTTAGCTGCTTTGCCCCTGTTTGTAACCTCAGTACTTTTTTTCCCCCCTAAACTACTCTCTATGTAGGTGTTTGCCCTTATAAAACATGTCTGCTAACATCCTGTTGCTCTCTAAGTGCTTCAAGTCAAGTGTTTGCAAATGTTTTCAGAGCGTGGCCCACATTTTTGCTGTACTTTAGGTTGCAGAGTCTATGCCTTCCAGTTCTGACTTTATATCCTGCCTTTCTGCTTTATCAATACTTCAGCTATTGCTCAGAAGAAAAATAAATATTTCAGGAGTATTTTGTTCCTCCTAATGCATTTCAGCAGTTGCAGAGGACCCATGGCTATCAGATAATAGCAACCTTATCTGGAAACTTCTTAGCTCAGCACTGGTGAAGCACAGATGACATTATGAGAATCTGTGCCATAACTGATATTTTTCCCACAGATACTGTAAATTCCAGGTAATGAGCAAAGAGTGCGTTTCCTAACTTGTCCAAATTAGTTATATGCATCAATGCTTAACAGGAACTTTATCATCATTACAAAAACCTGGCTCTGGGAAAGAAATGTACTCCTCATTCCCAAAGGTAAGCTGCTGTTTGAATGGCAGACTCGAAGCCAAATGTTGCCTCACTGTTGAAAAAGCTTTGTTAAATCAAGCTGAATTCTGCCTCTCATGTAAGCCTAGAGAAAATATTGTTGCCTTTGTATTGGGTAAATCAGAAGTTCTGGTTACAGAACCCATAGCAGCATGAAAATGTCCTTTGCTTTTAGAAGAGAAACTGGAACCAGAAAGCTCTGTTAACAGGCCCTTGTTCCATTTTAGGGTATAGATAGCAGGATAGGATGAGAAAAAAAAAATCCCTCCAGGCAGAAATGACAAGTATGTTATTAAAACACTTGAAGAGGGCGAGAAATATGGTTGGATTTTTCCCTGGCACTTGCTTAGTGAGCTCAGCTCTGAGGCTTCTTGCACACAAACTAACCCTAGATCAGTGTCCTGGGCTGTATCCAAAGCCCTGTGGGCAGCAGGTGAGGGAGGGGATTCTGCCCCTCTGCCCCACTGAAATGTGACCCCACCTGCAGTGCTGTGTCCAGATCTGGGGTCTGCAGCACAGGAAGGGCATGGAGCTGTTAGAGTGAGTCCAGAGGAAGCCACCAAGAGGATCAGAGGGATGGAGCAGCTCTCCTTGAGGAAAGGCTGAGAGAATTGGGATTGTTCAGCCTGGAGAAGGCTCAGGGGTGACCTAACTGTGGCCTCCCAGTGCCTGATGGGAGCTACAAGAAAGAGGCAGGGGGATTATTCACTAGAGCATGGAGTAACAGGACAGGGAGGAATGGATCCAAAATGACAGAGAGTAGGTCTAGATTACATGTTGGGAAGAAATTCTTCCCTGTGAGGGTGCTGGGGCCCTGGCACAGGGTGCCCAGAGAAGCTGTGGCTGCCCCTGGATCCTGGGAAGTGTTCAAGGCCAGGCTGGATGGAGCTCTGAGCAACCTGGTCTGAAGGGAAGTGTCTTTGCCCATGGCAGGGGGGTTGGAACAGGAACATATTTAAGGTCCCTTCCAACCTAAACCATTCTATGATTCTGTGGTGTATTACCTAATCTTTAGACTGGCTTTGTTTTAAACATTTGGTGTTTAAATGTCTTCATGTTTTTGCTTCTTGCTTACCCACTCATGACTGTTGGGGATGGTATTTTACCATGACACTCTATATTTATTTGGAGGTGTTCTCTCCCTTAGTGCTGGATGTTCACTCATGATGTCATTAAAAACAAGCTGTAAAATAATTTTCAGATAAGGCTCCTTTCAGTGGAAATTTGGAAAAGACAAGGCTTCCCAAGGGTGGGAATGGAAACCTCCATTAGGGTATTTTTATCTGGGTGATCTCCACCATGGACTGAAGCACAGAACTGCACATGTTGCTTCTCACCCGGGTGCCTCTCTGGGAGGAAAGGTGACTCCTTGTGCCCCGGGCAGTGTCTGGCAGCTGTGCTCTCTCCCTGTGTGATGAGGACAGCTAACAAGAAGAAACCATAATTTCTTGATAAATTGGTTCATCACTTTTCTTGGAAGCAGCTACTACCATGCTTCTCCCATTAGACTTTTCCTTCCATCAACAATTTTTTTTTTACAATTTTCAAATGTTAATTTTTTTTCCCCTTTATTTTTTTTCTTCTTTTTTTAAACCCCTTGAGGTTCTCACTTTGAAGACTAATCTTGTTAGGTCATCTCTTCCGTCTCCTGGCACATTCAGGGTTGTCCCACAAAAGCAATGATAGCTTTTTGTCCAGTTCAGTGCTTCACTTTCCCCTGGAGAGGAGACTTCAGATGATGGTCTAATGCATCTCAGTGGCAACTACTTCATGAGACGTGACACAGAGATTCCTGGATTTTTTAATGCGATGTGTCAGCTTATGATTCATATTTAAAATAATTCACCTGCATGAGTAATAACAATTTCAAAAGTACCCTCCTTAATAATCTATTGTGTGCCTTGTAAGAACAATTTCCAGGGCAGGAACAGATTAATGGAGTCGGGACTGATCTAGCATAATTCCTCTTTGAGATTCTGCAACACACGAACTACAAGATTTGTTGCTTTGCAAAGGTTTTGAGGTTTGTGTGTTTTTATTTCAAATTAGAAAAAAGCCATCTCACGGTCACACATTTATAAACATTTCCCTCTAATCTTTACTACCTGTTTTGATTGGTATCTATTTTTTTTTTCTCTTTGTGGGGTCAAAATAGCTTTAAATAAAAGTTTTAAACTAAAATTTTCCCAAATAAATCTGATTTATATGCTCCTAAGTAATTTACAACATCCTGTGTTGCAAGCTGCTCCAGATGGTTAATTACATATATATGTTAATTATGAACCTTATTTCTGCCTGAGCTTTGCTGGACGCAGACCTTTGCTTAGTTTATGATATCATAGAGTCATAGAAAGGTTTGGGTTGAAAAGGTCCTTAAAGATGATCCAGTTCCAACCCCCCTGCCATGGACAGGGACACTTCCCACTAGACAAAGTTACTCAGAGCTCCATCCAGCCTGGCCTTGAACACTTCCCAGGATCCAGGGGCAGCCACAGCTTCAGTGGGCACCCTGTGCCAGGGCCCCAGCACCCTCACAGGGAAGAATTTCTTCCTGACATGTAATCTAGACCTACTCTCTGTCATTTTGGATCCATTCCTCCCTGTCCTGTTTCTCCATGCTCTAGTGAATAATCCCTCTGCCTCTTTCTTGTAGGCTCCCATCAGGTACTGGGAGGCCACAGTTAGGTCACCCCTGAGCCTTCTCCAGGCTGAACAATCCCAGTTCTTTCAGCCTCTTCTCAAAGAGAGCTGCTCCATCCCTCTGATCAGCTTGACTTGCTCCAACAGCTCCACATCCCTCTTGTACTTGGGACATCCAAGAGTGTTTTTAATGTCAGCTATCTCTGCTGACGTGTGCTGCAGGGCCTGGTGGGAGGACAGCCTGCTCTCTGTCTCACTATCATTTCTGTGCCCACTGGGGTAGAAGGTTTAGCAGGTTGTTACCCATTCCTCCTCTTAGCTCCAGATGGGGTGGGTTCAGAACAGCCAGTTCTTGGTGGACTCTTGTTTAATTTGATGGATCCTGCCCCTTGTGGGGCTGGGAAGCCTCAATCCATGGTCTTAATTTGTTACATCCCAAGCAGTAACCACAGTAACACCCATCTGAGCCTACCCTAGAGTCAGAGGCATCAGCTGCTAGATCCAGGTTTGTTTTTAATCAGCCATAGAGTCCTATTTCATTTTTTTCATTTTTTCCCTTGCTTTGAACAGATACTTGAAAACTCCCTAGTTTTTATTTTAATACTTACCTAAAATATTTAAATTATTCAAAATTTATTGTTTCCCTTAGGGGTTAGGGGAAGGGGCAGTAAGGTCTCTAGGTAGGTATTCATAGCAGTTAATTCGATGCCTTTGTCCCAACGCTGTGATCTGGCCCCACAGGAGTTAGTAAATGGCAGTGGCCTAAGAGTGAAGTTGTGTTTGGGGAGCTCTTGGCACATGAGTGTCACCCAGTGCTGCCCCCTTGGCACCTCCCAGATACAGACCTCCTGCGAGCAGCAGCATATGAGCTCATCAAAGATTTATAAACCTGGGGAAGGGCACCGTGCCAAGTGATGAAAATGGACAAAAGACACCAGAAAAACCTGAGGAATAGACTGGAAGCTTCTGATACCTTATATTGTAAGGGACAGAAAAAAGCAAAACAAAAACACTTTCACCTACTCTCAGAAGAAGGGAAGAATGACACTTCACGCTGTTTTTGTCAGAAAACTCTTAGTGGAGATGAATTATAACCTCACTAAACCATACCCCCCACTGCTGCTTCTGTGTCCAAGACAAAAGATACTGTTATTGGGAAAAAGTAGTTTTAGGGTCTGATTCTTTTCATTATCTTTTTCTTTTCTTTTAAGACAACAAAGGAGTACAGCTGTGAACTGATCCGCTGTAAACATCTGTAGAGATAAAAATTTTGGTGTGTTTATTTGATCTCAGCCTTTAATCTCTTGGCATTTTAATAGCATTTATCTATAATGTTACCATGTTTCTGTAAGGATTTTCACCCTTACAGACATCCACTGCCATTTCCAGAAAGGATGCTCAGCTCCACCACAGACCTAGATTTGGAAAATCTGTGATTAGTTCAAATTTCTGTCCTAGTGAACTTGCCAAATCTCTCTGAAAAATAACCTCATTCCCATATTAATGACTTCCTTTAATTTGAGTCTGTGTAAAATTATTCTAGGTAATAAAGACTGATTAGTTGTACAAAATCACTAAAGACAAAATCTTAGTAGTAACTTTGAAGTTAAATCACAATTTTCCAACCAACCTAAAAAATAAACCCTACAAATACAATTTTATAATCAAAATGCTGGCAGGACTTTATTCATGGCTGCATAAATACCACTGCTAAGATGTAATCCTGAAAGTATAGAACTACCTGTTTGTAATTTTAGATACAGTTATATAAATTTGTTCTGTTTGTGTCACATAATGAACTGAAGCAATGCTGCAGGCAGTTAATGAGGTTAGCTCCAACTTAAAAATATAACATTTGCAGAATTCTTCTGTGTATGTTGTGGCATTCAAATATTGTTATGCTGTGCTGCCTCTGACGTTGCTCTTAACAGTAAAATCAAAATGGGTGGTTACTGCTATGTATTTTGATGTGGGGGTTACATAATTTTTTGTGGAGAATAATGTCTTTTTGTCAGCCTGAAAAATGTAGTTTTTTAGTCATGTCTTTACTCTGAAAGAGACAAAATGAATTTCCTTTTGAAGACTAGTATCTTCCACTGACAGTCCATTCTGGGTGTCAGCTGGACTTTTTTTTTCAAGGGCAGGGTGTCAAGGGGTCTTGTAACATCCGGTGTTCTGATCCTTCTGCTTCCCCTCATAGAGTGAGGCATCTTTTCTTTTTCAGTTTCTGAGGTACAACAATTCCTTGGACAAGAAAATTAGAGGTGCAAAGCACATTTTCATGGGCCGCAAAGACACTTTGGTCCTGGCACCTCCCCATTTTTCTGTTAGCCTGCTGGCCAACATTTGGGATGAAGTCGCTCTTCACATCACAAACACATCCCACCTCCTGTACCCACTGTGAATTTCCAGACCTGTGGTGAATGGTGCATGCTGGGTCTCATATTTTGCACTAGAAATTCACTGACTTGCATAAAATAAGTATTGTCTGGGATAGAAGAAAACATTACAGGAAGGACAATACATTTAAATACCCTAAATAATGTGGTCATTTAAGTTGCATTAACCCTGAGAGGGAGAGAGGAAGTTGTTGTCAGACCTTGAGCTGGCCGGAGCTGGCAGTGGGGTCTGCCCAGTGTCAGAGCCATTAGATTCCAAAAAGTCACATTGTATTTGGATGTGAACTACAATATCTCACATCTTACACAGAGAAAATCTGAAGTGATTAGGCGGGACAGAACCTAAGTGGAAAGTTTTGCAGGCAATTTCCCCTTTTGTCCTGGCTGGCAGCTTCTTGCTTTGAAGCTTTGTTTCAGTCAACTCAGTGCCCTTGGATAACAGCAGGGTGATGGGAAGAAGGTTTCGGAGAGCCGACTGCCGACCTCTGTCAGAGCAGGGGTTCCCCACATCTTTCTGGGTGTTCCCCCTTTTCTGTCTGCCAAAACAAGCCAGGGAAGCTCTCTGCTGTGGGGAAGGGCCAGCTCCTTCCAGCAGAGAGCCAGGCTGTTGTGCTCCCCAGGCCCCTTTGTGGGGACAACACGTGGTATCACGAAGCTAAACAAAATAATGCCTCTCAAAGTAGATTCCTTTCAGACACAATGAAAGATTGAGTAAATGTCAGTTTTTGGTAAAAAGCAGCTTTCAGACTGCAACAGCTTGAATTGTTCTGCAGTAGAATTACTCTTCAGGTTTGGATTAGATACTCAGATGTAGGTCAAAATCAGCTTCTTCTCCTAAGAGGGTTGTGGTTTCTCTTTTTCTGTACTAAATCCAATGTTCTTGACTTCTTCTGTGGCTGCCTGTGGGCTGTGGGCCCTGCAGATCTTGGCTGGGCAGTGGCAGTAACTGAGAGCCGCTGGAGCTGGGCTTTCACTGCAGGACAAACACCCCAGCTGGGAACTCACACCCAGCTCTGTGCTGCCCGTGGGGTTTTAAGTCCCATGTCCGTATCTGTGCACTGCAGCAGAGGCACAGCAGCACAAGTTGGCTACTAAATTGAGTCCCAGTCTCTGTGATACCTCGTTGTTTCAGACAGTAAGCAGCTTTGAGTGTCCCACATACCTGTTTGCAGCTCCCTTTTATCACAGACATCCTCCTCCAAGAGTCTTCTGCAGACCCAAGCCTACCTCAACTCCTGCCTGCCCCAATTTCTGTGGTACCACCTTACATGATTTTGAGTGAATTCAGTGCTGTGAATTCTAATTTTCATGTCAAGTGTCTGTTCTTCACACACAAACTGAATGTGCAATTTCAGAGTTTCTTGGGCATCTTTGGCTTCTGTGTGTTTTTGGGAAGGCAGATGTTCTTCCTAAAGTTTTTTAAATAATTAGTTCCCTTTGGTTAGTTTATTGTTTTCTTATATTTGTTTTGTTTCATTCTGTACAAGAGTAATCCTTAGAAAAATAGATATTTACTGGAACAGATTTTTACTGGAGAGATGGAAATTCATTAGTTCACTGTTAATTTCTGTGTCTGGCTGCTTTGTTACATCTCTGCTCAGTAGGAGTTTTGCCCCAAAGCATATAATAGAAATTATCTCTCCTGCTACCCCTTACAAACGACTCCAGGTTAAACTTCCAGTGCTGTACCTTGCTGAGGACTATTAGAAAGCATCACTGTACTGACACATCCCATAGGTGCAGATCCCCCAAAGTGCTGTTCATGTGAGTGAAGGATTTCTGCAAGAGAGCTGAGGGGGATGGGCTGTAAAAGAGAGAGAGTGGAGTTAGGACATTTCTACTTGCTGGAAATTCAGAATTTAGCTATTGGCATTCATTGGCCTCTGCTTGGCCTCACAGAGCATTTCTGTGCTATTCTGTTGTAAGACAGTACCATGGAGCTTCTCACAGAATATCCATCAGTGATCCCAAGTGTTATCATTTGTTATATGCCGTATGTTCTGACTACTTAACGAATTTTCATTATTCCTTAATTGCCCACATTTTAAAATGAGGTGTGGAGTTGTGAGACAGACTATTCAGGCACTTACCTACTCTTTGAATCATAAACTAGATAAATGTTTTTTTTTTTTAGAAAGCAGAAAAGAGAACATTATCTAAGGAAAGAATTGCACTCATGGGCTCTTGGCAGCAGCATGTGGATCTCTTGCTTTTATAACTATAAAACTAAATTTCAAAACATACTCAGTTTGTTCAATATACACTTTGTTTATAGAGCTTTTTCGTTAAAACTATCTACCCAGATATTTGATCATCAAGAGGAAACCAGTTTAAGCACAAATGAATGCAGTGCTCAGTTAGTAAGTATTTAATTCTCAGCAGTGGCCCATTAGAACAAATTTTGTGTCTCTGTATAATGTAGTTGGTATTGATTAAAGAGAGGGTTAACATACACGTTGAAATAGGACAAGTTGGTAAGTCATAGCATGGAAAAAGCAGTAGGAAAAAAAATTACTTCAAGTAATAAATAGAAATTGTATGAGTTAGTATTTATTGCCTGATGTTGAATATGGCTCTTCTGTCTCTGCTGGTGAAGGCATTAGATCTGTCTCCAGTTTGTTTACAAAATGTGCCTGCATCCACTTCTCCTTGCAGCAAAGGTGAAGCCTTGGCTCTGTAAGCCCTGGGGCACTGAGAGGGTCAGCTCAGACTGACATCTTAGCCTGGTTCAGAACAGGGACTGTGCTTGTATCACGGTCATTACTTCACACTATTCAAGAGAGAAAAGCCTTGCAAATCAAGAACAGAATGAAGTCAGGACTAAAATCCTACCAGTTCACTTGAATGCCATTTTTTTTATGACAGCCCATCACTCTATGCTGTGGGAGAAGCTTGTTATTTTCAGCAGGAAAATAGGAAAATGGGACATAAAACATTGTGTCTGGGGCATATGTGCCCCTGCATGTTTTTATTGCAAGGCCAGGCAGCACTATCAGGCTAACACAGTGCATGGTGCTTCAGCCTCCCTGAATCATCAGGGTCCCATGGCTCACTGGATCTTCATGGCCTTTTATATAGGGCTCAGTCTGTGGAATTATTCCTTAGTGGCAGAAGCAGAACAAGGCAGATGGCAAAAGCCATTCTTTTGTTGGCAAAGCTGAGATGGAGACAGGAAAATGGAAGGAGAAGGTATAAATGTGTACAATGAGAAAGACCAGGAAGGACAGTAAACAATGGGTTACAAGGGTTAAAAAGCAGGAAGAATCAGTGTCCTGTTTCTTGGTTAATGTACCCCGTTGTTTTCAGAAGATCTCTACTGCAAATTGTCTTTTTTTCCTTGTTTTTCTGAAGGCAGGTGATCCACTGGTAATCTTCTCACCATCTCTATTTCTGTCTGGCCTTCAAAGTTAAAATCTCTTGTATGTAAAGATACCATCTTCTGGTGCATAAAGCTTGCATCACTCTTTAGCTTTGGGAGTCTGGAGCATTTTCCTCAGAAATGGGAAAAGCAGTCAGAAACTGTGTTAATAAATGAGACAGAGAATACCTGGCTATTTAGACTCAGGAAAATTAAACTGGTACTACTTTTTTGTTGTCATGGAAAACTAAAGTCACAGGTCATCAGGTTGGCAAGTACCTTTGTTGCTTCCCTCCCGTCAGGCTGCAAACCCCTCAGACAGCTGGTGCTTCATTGCCCTGCAACGTGCCATGGGAGCAAAGAACCCCCAGCCAATACAGATCCCAATACATCCCTTGCTATTCCCACCTCAGCCTGCAGCCTCATCCTTCCCATCACAGTCCTCACTACTGCTTTCCACTCCACCACTCCCTGGCGTGATTTCACTTGAGACTTGCTGTTTCATAAAATAATTCAGGAACAGGATGGTTATATATATACATAAATATAAGGAAAAAATCCTCAGTGATTCTCTAATATCTCCATAAGCAGTCTCATCACATTCTTTTTAATTTGTTTGTGTGCAAGTAATTTTCAGCAGGGATATTGGAAAGTCTGAGCTGGGTTTCAGTATGTTCTGATAGTCGACTGCAAAATTGTTTTGCATTGTCTCTTTCTTGACACACTTTTGTCTCTCAGGAATGATTTTGCATTTCTGTTTCACTCCAAGTCCTTCCACGCCACCCAGGGACACACCAGGCAGAGCTAATCCTACAGAAGTGATAGAAAAGGTGATAAGGAAGGAGGCAGCAATTTACAGTGTAAACTTTACACATTTTTTTACTTTTGTATGGAGAGGAGGTTTGGGTTTGACATTAGGAGGATTTTCCTCACAGAAAACAGCAGACACTGAAATGGGCTTTCCAGGGAGGTGGTGGAGTTGCCATCCCTGGAGGTGTTTAAGGAAGGACTGGATGTGGCTCTCAGTGCCATGGTTTAGTTGACAAGGTGGTGTTTGGTCAAAGGTTGGACTCGATGATCTCAGAGGGCTTCCCCAGCCTCATTGATTCTGTGATTCTATGACACAGATCAGCTATTTGGTTCAAATATTTTTTTCAAATGTTCCCATCAAAGAGGAAGCCTGTCTTGCTTGACTCAGGAAAGCAAAATACTGAAAAAGTGTACCAGCATCTGGAAAGAGTGCTCTGCACTGGAAAATCACGGGCTGTGGTTTGTCTCCAGTGTCCACATAAATGTCAGAAAATTATTCAGTTCTTGCGAAGTCTAATTTTATTAGGTCTGATAGGTCTTCATCCAAAGGGCCTTTGTGAACCTTTTAACCTTACTCTGATTTCCTTAAATCTGGATTTTTATGCAAGTTATTTCTATCCTAGTCTTCTCCCTGCCCTTCCACTGACTGCTTTAAAACAAGTCAAGCTTTCCTAGCACATGTGGCTTTCCACAGCTCAGCTGTACTCCCTGGAATTGTAATTACTTTGCCAGATCAGTACTTTTGGAAAGGCTTCCAAACAGTGATCTAATAAACATGATATGTTAAAATACTTCAGTATTCAACAAGTGTTTGGCGAGACGAAGGATGTTCTTGGCCCCAATAGCCAAGGACTAGAGAACACGTAGTGTCTTACTGTGCTTGCAGTGCTGTAACTGATTTTATAGTTTGGTGCCTGTAGAGTTGTTTGGGGCTTTTTATTCCCTGACTCTTGGTTTTTTCCCTGGTCTGCAATCTTAGATCCTGAGGTCTGAGCATGTGCTTTGGGCAGGTCAGCATTCACAAGTGGCTTTCTCCAGCTGCGTGCTCTCCGTGCTTGTTTGCCTGGTGAGAATTTGTACTCATACACTGCCCTTAACTGGATGCTGAGCTGATTGACTGTCATCACCTGCTGGATTGCTTCAGACCGGGGGGATTTGGAGAGGCCAGTGGGAAGGTGGAACCACTGTTCAGCAAACCTAAGCTTAGTTATTCCTTCTCCCTCCCTGAAACAGGACTATTTCCAAAGTAATTGATAGAAATGAGGTAAAAATCTTAATGAGACATTAAGTGGTTTTGTTAAGAGATAATTTTTCTAGGAACAGATGATCTAGGGTCTTGTCAAGGACTTTTTTTTATGTTGTCTTCTTCCTGGATTTTGGGTGTGTTGACATCCACATTATACACACACACATATATATATATATATATGAAAAAAATCTATTAAAAAAAAGGGAGTGAAGTTTCCTGTCTCTGCAGTGTTGACTGAGGAGTTGGCCCATTGGCTTGGAAAGCCCCAAATTTTCCTGTCTCTGCTCAGATCTCTTTTTCCCCTTGAAAAGAGTTTTGTACTTTCTAACACTTTTCCCCAGTTGTAGAAAAGCGAGGTCAGCAATGGTAAGCCAGATGAGCAAGGCCTGAGGCTGTTTCTCTCACAAGACTGCTTTTGTTCTGTCAAGGGTCCTTGCTTTGCTGGGAAGAGCTTGAATCCTGTAGTTTTGCTGCCTCCAATGTGTCTGAAAAGGTTTTAAAAATATTTTTTAAATGGCTGTAGGTCCTGGAGGCTCTGATTAATGATGATGGCACTGCTGTTCTCCCTCGGTGCCAGCACGGACTGATGGAACACCATCCCAGCCCAAAAGAGCTCAGGGTGTTAAGGAAAGGCCAAGAGATAGCAAGCAGATGTAGAAAGGAGGCCTGGAAAGCCCCGTGTGATGGAGTGGTGATCATGAATTTTGGGGTAGTCAGTGGCAGCTACTGTCAAGGAATTCCTTCTGCCAGCAGCTGGAAGTGGCTGGCTAGGTGGGGCAGGCAGCTCTAGGTCTTTATTTGCATGCAGTCCCTACCCAGGAAATCAAACACCCAGTATCGATGGCAGTGAGACACCTGAATTGCATCTGTAACAGTTACTAGTATGAGAAAAGAGGCAAAATGTTTATTCCAGGTCTACCAAGTCCAGCAGAGGGGAGGGGACTTGTGTGAGGAGAAATTTGCCACGTGAGAGTGGGAAATGGCAGGAGTAACTCATTCTGTGGTTAGGGGAGGGATCTGTGCTTGCTGTGGGCTTCAGTACATGTTGTACATGATGTCCATTCTGGGTTTTAACCTCTTCCCAGGAAGTGCACCAGTTCTCTTAGCCTAAGTCACTACAGGCATTTACTGTACACAGATTTTAAAAGAAGGGTGAAATAATGGTGTTCCAATAAAACATTTGATAACTTTAATTTCTCATATTTAGGTATGGTCTTTAATTGTGTAAGGACCAAAAATTAACTGAATACTTTCAGCTGACATGCCATTGAGTTAATCTATAACATATAACCCTTTCTTTCCTGGTGTCTTCTGAGACAATCCAGTGTACTAAATTTTTAGAAATAGATGTTTAAGTTGTGAAAACATGAGATTGGACTGCCTGCTTTTCTTCTTCTTGTTGTCCAAAACTTGGAGTTTGAAAATACTTAGATTGACTTAGATTGGTTAAAGATGTTCTCTTCCATCCTCCTGTATTTATCAGTGACAATATTCTGCTTGTGTAATATGTGCACAGCTCAAAACATCATTACAAGATCAAGTGGGTAATAGAGGATAGAAGATGCCTTGCTTTCTTCCCAGAAAAGTACACAAGATGGTGAAATAGAAGCCCAGACAAATACTCAATTACTGACTTTAAAAAGAGAAAGGAAGAGACAAGCTGCGTAAAAATAATTAAGTCCTGCCTTCAGAGACTACTATTTAGTCACACATAAAAGAGTAGTGACCTATGTTTCTTGTGAAGAAAAGATGATGGCAATTCATGTTTTTCTACAAGGCTTCCCTTCTGAGATGTTTTATGCTGAATTACAGAAAAAGGCGTAAGTGGGATACTACAGAACAAAAAACCAAAGTGGATTTAAATTAATGATAAATAGTCATGATAAATGAGCTCTCACTATCATGATAAAAACCTAATAAAAGAAGATTTAAAAAAAAACATATTTCCCTTCTCACCCTCCACTCCTGAAGAAATTAAATAACATTGACAATTCAGATACTTGGTAGAGAAAACAACCTGGGTGATTAATCTGTTTAGTTCTCTGACTGACATTTACACAGCTAATTGTGTAGTGATGATACTTCTTTAATACGTCTGAATATTTGGAAGATTTGGTTAAAGCTGAAATTTGTTTGTTTAAGAATATCATTGGAGAACTGAGAATGCTTCATCAACTTCAGAGTTTCATCACAGGTTTTATGACATATCATGGAACTTAAGTGCTTTTATGACTTGTAAAAAACTTGCTTGGATGTTTGACATTCTGTGCTTCAAGGAATCCTGATTGGCAGTTGATTAGCCTTTGCTCAAGTCATTATCTTCTTTAGTGAAATTAGTTGGCTAGAAAATTGCATTGTAATTCATCAAGGGGAAAGGAACATTTCAAAAGCTCCTGAGAGTGTGAGCCTTTTTATTTAGTATACAATATGAATTATTTTCCTAGCAAGCTCTTCTAAAATATCTTATTTATCATATCATAGCAGCTTGTGTTAGGATTTTATCTTGGTCTTCATTTTAGTCTTTTCACCAAAACTAGGCAATACCTGTGTTTAAATTAGCTCATGAGTAATACTGAAAAATGTGTGTACAAGAGTTTGGCTTGGAATCAGAAAAGCACTGAAACAGGTCTTTAGAAACAAACCCAAATGCATGGAAAGCTCCTCTCATCATATTTAACACAATGCTAGTAGTCAGAGCTTACTCATTCAAAAGGAAAGTTTTCTGCAAAAGCCATGTTAATAAATAATGCACAAACGTTATGGGAAGGTGAAGAAAATGTATTTGCAGAAAGAGCATTTGTTTTGCAGAGTCTGTAGTGTACTGAAAAAGCTAAGACAATAGTTTTGATGAATGTTCCTCATTACCTAGGTGGAAAGTAGGGTCCCTGAAGCACAGTGCTAATGAGGGGGGAGCAGGGTGGAGGTCACCTGCTGGAAGCACTGGGGAGGATTTCCCCTCCCTTGGCTCCAGGGAGCTGCCTTCCCTCCCCCTGGCACCTTCCTGCTCTCCCAGGTGGCTGTGAGAGCTCAGGGTCAGAACAGGACATGGAACAGCAGCAAGAGGACAGAACTGCATCCCTCTGAGGAGTGGGTTCCTGCCCAGCCCTCTCCAAACCCCTCAGATGGCACAGCNTCCCTCTGAGGAGTGGGTTCCTGCCCAGCCCTCTCCAAACCCCTCAGATGGCACAGCAGAGACTGACCAGCTCTGCTGTCTGGGGGCTGTCATGGCCCGAGGGAGGGGCTGGACTGCAGGTTTCTTTTCACCAGTATTTCTGATTGCTGTGCACCGTATTTCAGTTTGCTTTCCTTCTTGTACCTGGGTTGTGAAATTTAACTGGTTCTCTGTGGTGGAGTTTCATGCAGTGTACATCATTCTCTTTTTCTTTTTGTCTTAGTAGTTCTTCAATCTCCAGCCATGGCTTAAGATCACCTTAGGCATAAAGAGATGCTTTTTTTGATACACTGAACATCACCAGCTTCATTAACTTCAGGTTTTTATACAGTTAACAAGGTTTTTTGAAGGTGCTTTACTGCTTTCATAGCATGCTTGGTTTTAGATATTTTAAAGTAGCATCTTGAAATTAGAATTTCTAGGTGCATTAAATATATATTTAAGTGAAGTACAGCCATGTGTGTACCTTACAAAATTAGCTACTGTGCAGTGATTATCCAGTGGAATTTAATTCCTAGCTTGCTGGTAATCTCTTCCTACACAGAAAGACAGAAAACATTATATCATTACATTTAGCAGTCCTCTTGTGAGAGTCTGTTAGAAAACACATCACATGAAATAAGAACATTCTCTGTATGTGATTTAATAGCAATTAACTCACTGGACATCCTCTAAGTCCTTAATTAAAATGATGGGTTTGTACGTAGCTCTGTTCCAGTATTGACAGACTTGTTTGCCCAAGACCATGTAATGAATCACCCCACCATTGAAAATAATGGTCATCTCCCATAAACTAAAGCATCACCAAACCTCTCAGTCTGTCTTCTCTGTGCTGGAACAGGCTTATTCTTCATGCTGTTCCATTTTCACTGCACCATTATTCTTGCCCCTGTATGCTGCTGTTGCCTCTTATCTGATAGATGAGTAGCAAAAATCATTTGGGCGAAAACAAATCCATTTAAATTGTATTAATTAAATTGTATAAATGATCTGAAAAAGGAGTTGCTCAAAGTTTCCTCCCTACTTTGAAATTCAGAGTTTTGTACATTTTGTGCTGCATGTTTTGTATCTTTCCTACTTTTTTGGTTGTTGCTGTAATAGAACAGGTGGGGGTTTTTTCTAATATAAAATGTTAAATTCCTGGATCAATAAAACGTACCTATATTACACTCTGTACTAAATATTTGTCAGAAGGAGTAATTAAAATTAATTAGTGCTTCTAGAAAAGGTGTAACTGTGCCCTAAAGGAATTGAGCACTGTAACTGAGTACTAAAGGTATTGGACTGGAAGGTGTTTTTAAGAGTTTCCAACAAAGTAAACAAAACAAATTTCTTTGAAAGCAAAGACTGCTTTTAGGGTCAACCCATATCTTTTCAGCTTGTCTCTCACACTTGTTGATCACTTCTTGTCTTCCCAAGAGGAACTCTGTAGTCTCTCCAGGAAGCATTATCAGCTCCAAGCTGTTCCTCTTGGCGACCGTGCTCTGACCACACGATAAATTATTACTCCTCATACATAAAATATAGGATGGAGGAATTGGTGATGTGTGCTCCTCCCATCCCCAGATGTGAGATTACGAGATGCTTACCCAGAATAATGTCACAGCCTTTAATTATTTACTGAAGTCAGAGCAGCAGCCGGTGTAATGATGGTGGTGTTTGGTGTATCTCTAGTTCTTCTATCTGAAGAATGTAAAGTACTTCACAAACACTAGTTAAACAAGTGGTATCTTTCCATCACTACTACTAAGTGGCCCTACTGGAATAATCAGCCTGCTGTTAACTGAAGTTTCTCTCTTCTCCAGTCATATTTAACATGGTGAAATAATGGACACATTTACTGTGTGCTCTTATTTCCTTATTTCCCCTGTTCCTTTTACTTTGTACTTTACTCCTTTAAGACTAGTTTTGGAGGAGGGAAACTTGATTTTTAAAGAATGCTTGTTCTCTATCTGTGAAACTGGAAAAAAATAATTTCATAGGAAGGTTGTTTTATAAATTGTTTAAGAAATTTTAGGAGGTCAGTCTCCAAAGCTGAGCTCTCTAAGGCCCTGTCTCAATGTGTGTTGCAGAGAACATGCTGCTTTCTTGAATGTTTGTAGAGTTGCCAGAACACCTTTTAGACAGAGGGAGAAATAGAATCTTAAAAAATTTTTTGGCAGTAGTGATGAGCTACCCTGTATGGTTCTAAAGCTTCCTGGCAATACTGTATAACTCTTCTGTCTAGGAAAAATATAAAAGTTGCAGACAGCTTTTATCTAACCTGACAGGGTGCAGTAAAATGTGGTACTCACAGCTCAGGAGGTGCTATCTCTCCGAATGCTGCCAAAATATATTGGTGTGCCACAATACAGGGCTGCTTTATTAAACTCCCTAAACGAGAAAGTGGGATGGGATTTACACATTTCCTGTCTCACTAGCCAGAAGTACCTCTGTTCCCTTTCTTAGGGAAAACCATATACTTGTAGGATATTCACTTTACAATTTGAGACCTCATATCACTCATTTGCTTGAAAAGTGTGATGGAGGAAAAACAATAAAAAGGTTTTCTCTGTGGCTTTGCTGGTTGTTGCTGATGGGCTTTTTGTAAACTCTGGTGTTGCTAAGTCAAGAAGTCATCCGAAGGGCCAGGGGTATCTTACAGCTACAAGGAGATGCACTTTTCTCCAAGCAGAAAAACAGTGCTGGTCCTTTCTCAGCATATTTTCAATTCCTTTCCCTGGCAGACATCAGAGTAACACCATTTGAAAAGGCAGGGGACCATGGGACATCTTCTACATTGTAACTTTAAGTGACCAATACCTGTCCTGGAAGAATTTCCAAAATCTGTCCTTCCAGTCTCTGCTGTGTTTCTGAATCTTCTGAGCTAGATGAAAAGTATTTGAACACAAAGAACTTTATGTTATGTTCCCATTCTTTAATGTGATCATTGTGCTTGACAAAGGATACATATTATGTAGCAAAAAAAAATGTACAAGTATAGATTTATGCTTAAATTTTGTAGTATTTCTTCAGCTTGTTAAAATTGACTAGAAGCATAACAGAAGGTCTGAAGCATAAGGAAAAGAAATCAAATTTCATGTTTTCTAATCTTACACACATTAAATTCCTTTTACAATGATTTTTAAGCTGTACTGTGTTAGGTCAGGTCTGTTACTTGCCTCTTCTGGGGGATGTCTGCATATGTTCCTGAGTGTAATAACATCTTTTTCTTTTTTTTCTTTTTTCTTTTCTTTTTTTATTTTTTTTTTTTTTGTAGCTTTCCTAGTATAAAAGAATTACATTTATGCTCTTGGGAACTGTTAATGGTTTTGATTCAGTAAAGCACTTTTTGCATGAATAGATAACATTTATCATTTGCTTAATAACTGTCAATTTATGTGCTAATGTTGAATAATCAAAAGTAAGATAGAGAAAACACATTTGGTTATTTAGCAATGCCATTTGACTATTTGTAGTCTTTTAAGAAAGACTATATAATTATACATGTGAGAGAGACATTGGCAGCATGGGTATTTTGAAAGAATTTGTTTGCTTGTTGAAAAAGGATATGTTTGACAAAAGCTTAATTGTTGTTTTCCCATACCTGTGCCAAGGAACAGGAGCACTGCAGTTTGTGTGATGCTTTGTGCATTCACCCAAGTGTCTCTGCATCCAGTGGAGAATGCTCCCAGAATCCTCAGTTGTGAAGAGACCTTGCAGAGATCCACATTTACCTTCCGTGGTGCCTCGTGTGTATTGCATCCAATTTCTTTTTTTTTAAAAAAAAATGATGCCTTGTTTTGTGCAGTGTAAATCCATTTCTGCTTTGCTTTGTAGCAGGGTTTGTTTTGATGTGTAGTGGAGCGGTGTCTGGCCTAGTGTAAGTAAATGGAGCGTGAGAATTGGGGAAAAAGTACAACAATCACACCTACAGCAGCAGGGATGGAGGCAGAGCCATGAATACCTAATTGGCTGTAGTGGTGGCTGTGCCCATACACTTGTTATTTTTGAGTGTGTTTTAGCAAGGCTTGGGGTTTTAACTCTTTCAAGTTAAAGCTCAAGACTAGAGCAGAAAGCTCAAGAACCATTAAAGAGACCAATGGCAACCAGGGGGAAGCTTTCATCTCAGCTAAGGAATCTTGTGTATTGTGAGAAATTGCTCTCCTTGCTGTCCACTGCGTGGTGGGAAGGGTTTATTTTGTCCTTGACATTAATGCAGGAATACATCCCTGGAAATGAGGACAGTGACATGGGATACTGGCTCTTCTGGCCCATCCTAGCACTGGTACTCTACAAAAAGCTTTACAGATGAATCTCTGCACTTCTCCCTTCCCCCTGCTGCAGCCTCTCTGATTTTGATGTTTGAAGGCATCGAACCTTGGGTTATGTAGATATATAATGTTACTACTAAAGCACTTCTGCATCATTTTAAGTTTAAGCATAGCCTGAAGCCAGTAAGTAGAAAGAGGTTTTAGACGAAGGAAGGGGCTGTTTCACAGCTATTCTGCAATGATTTTTGATTGTTCACAGAATTCTGGAGGCAGATGTGGCCAACATCTTACATACAAAGGGGCTGGTTGGATTCCTGAATCACAAAAGACCTTTCATGATTATACAGATGGTGCCAAATTTTGGACTAAATCCATTGTGGAATTACCAAAGGACGTTGTCTTTTTGGGAAATGCTGCTTAAATGTGTCTCTGTGTTTGATAAGGACAAAGTATACCTCTCGATTTGCTGAAATTAAAACTTAATTAGGCCAGGTTTCTCTGAGAAACTGCATTCTCCCTTAAAACCTGCAGGTTAATGAATAATAGAAGAGAAAGATTGAGCATGGCTATCTAAACTTTTTTTTCTTGTCACTTTTTATTCGGTACTTTTCTGAGGTATCTATTTAAAATATCAAGGGAACATCTCAGTAGTTTCACAATGCTTAACTCTGGCACTAAAAAAAGTGCAGATGCTGTCTCATGGAGCTATTTTGTTGCTTTCAAGTAGGTACACTTGCAACACTCACTCATGTCATATTTGATAGGGAATCTGCTGAACATGGGAAAACATTCAGATGCAATGATGGTCGATATTCCACCTATACATGCTGGAGGTGGAAGTTCTAGGATGTTCACTGAGTCATCCTGTCAGTCACGTCCATGATCATTCCTGTATTTCAAAAGTGTCCTGACCACAGGTGCACACAGTTCTCTTACTCATTCACAGATGGGCAGATTGCTGTAGTGTGACCTGGGACTCCTTGAAGCCTGGGACAGTTTTGTCAGGGATTTCTTGTCCAACTGGAAAGGAAATACGTGATAGTATCAATTTTTGCTTTGGTTGTGCCCCATCCTATATAAGCAGTCTGCAGATTTTGAAATACTCTTTAACTCTGGTTTCCTTGTGCTGTCTGTTACCTACTATTAATTCCCAACACATTATTTAATCCAAGGGTTATTTGCAGATGTGTTTGATAGAGAGTTGCAAGTTTCAAAACAAGTAGATTTCTAAGACATTTCTAAAAACTGACTTCCAGAGAGGATCTAAAGCCTCTCTTAAGCTGGGAAATCCACGGAGACTCTACCATTATACAATTTGTTGGAATCCTGGGGCTTGCTGTGTTTCAGATTCACTAAAGCACGTGACTTTCACCTGGCCAGCAACTCACAAAAGTCCAGGTTGGAGCTGTGGAGGAACTGAGTGTGAAGTGAGTGAAGGGGGGGACAGGAGATCTGGGGCTTTCTGGAGCTGCAGAGAGGGTTTGAGCTGTACTGGAAATACTACCCATCATTTTACCCTCAGTTTCCCCCACTGTGTTTTCCTATTTATTGTCCATCCCCTTTACAAAGTGCATAAATTTCTCTGATAAAACAGCTGTTCAGAACAAATATTCTTGTAATAGCTGTATCTGTGCTGACGTGCACATAAGGCATTAATGCAGAAGGAACGATATATTGGTACTCAATTAAAAAAAGTCCTATTCATTTAAAAAAAATCATGAAAGAAGTGTAGTTCAAAAGAGAAAGCTGTCTTTCAGACAACCATGAGCATCACTCTTTACAACATTACTATATCCCACTGA
Source organism: Lanius collurio (assembly GCA_020086605.1). Classification (NCBI taxonomy): domain Eukaryota; kingdom Metazoa; phylum Chordata; class Aves; order Passeriformes; family Laniidae; genus Lanius; species Lanius collurio. Next base: position 6,638,428 of record JACBWW010000042.1, read on the forward strand.
ATTTTGTGTAATAATTTTTTGAAAAATGTTTTAAAAAAATCTTTTGTTGGGATGTTTATGTAAGGGATTTCAAGGGGCAAATGGGTTTGTTCAGGCAAAGCAATACTTAAACTCCAGGCCTTGCCATGCCAGTGTGAACTAATTAAAATCTTAGTGTGCAATAGGTCAAGAGATCAGGAAGTTGGCCTTCTAATTAGAAGAGATAGTTATAAATAAAACCTTGTTGTTAAAAAGGAAGAATAAAATTAAGAAGAAGATCTAGATATGAGAAAAATGAATCAGAACCCCAGGTCTCTGCTGAAGTCACCCCTTTCTCTTCTGACTCTCAGTGTGTTACACAGAGAGACTTGAGGCTTCAGCCTGTCCCTCATTAAGGATCTTTGGGCTCACCCTGCCCGTGTTGTGCATGCCTGAGTCCTCAGATAACAAATAATAGCCTGGCCTCCCCAAACAGAGTCTGACGGCAGAATTCAGATCTGGTTTGTATTTGCTGTCAGCTTAGACCTTTCATCCTCCTTAATACATGAGCTACACCTATTTTTTTGTGGTTCTTGCTATCACCACAAATGGGCACCTTGCCAAACTGGATGTCGTCTTGGGACTGTTTTCGTGTGAGCCTTTTGTGCCAATTATTGTTTAGCTTTCGTTCTTCCATCTTAATAATTGAAAAGCATTTATTTTCAATAACCTGTAGGTGTTGGGTGTTGTTTTCCCCCGGAGCATAAACATAATTAGTAAAAATAATAACAATAAACAGATTTTAGATGGTGGAATGGCTCTTCAACTTTTTCTGTAGATTTTCATCACTTCAGAAGGATGGAAGGCAGATCTAGTTCAACAATGCATTTTTTTTGTAAAGGGAACCTGAGCTGGGGGTGGGACTGCTTACCTTCAAGGGTCCAATCCAGTCTAATTTATTCTCTGAGTCTATAAAAGCATATATGCTGAAAGTAAAAGGCATTAATAATATTAAAAGCTTGTAAATCTAAGATATCCATTTATCAGAGTGAAAGATACCACCTTTCCATAGGACCAGCTTATCTTTACAGTGTGATGCTGGTAATAGAGGGACATGGGAAATATTTATGGTGTGGGACTGTAAGTTAACCATTGGCCTTTGGGAGACTGCCTTGTAAAATGTTTCCTCAGCATATTCACACATGTTGCTTTTAGTTTGACCTGAGATGTGAATTTCACAAGAACTTTGCTGTGTAAAATGTTATGTATAACATTGTGAAGGTGGCCAAGGATTGCTTTTCTCCATCTTCCCAACAGAAGCAACTCGAACTATAGGATTGGGTTATCTGTGTAAGTCTTGATGCTCTGAAGGAGTTTGTCTGTCCTGCCCTCAGCCTCGTTGGCTCCCGAGCTTCATCCTTAACATCAGCACTGGCAGCACAATGTATTAGTCATTGTCAGACAGGGCTTGTTCATGCCTGTACCCTGGGGTGGCTGCTGAATGGTTTTGTTCTGCCATTGCTCAGTTGTTTGGTAGTGCCTGTTTACAACTAAAACCTTAAGGAGTGAATATCCTCTCCTGCTGACTTCTGTGTGTGGCTGATACTGAGCTTGAGATTGGTGGGAGCTGTTACTTTGATCTTTTGAACTTTGATTCATACAGCTTGTGGGGGTCAGTACCAAACTGCTGCTTTGAAAATGTAGAGATTTGTTTTATTTGAGTGAGAATGAGGCTTTTCCCCTTTATTTGCAGGTACACTAACTCCAGCATAGCTAAAAATCCTGAAAAGTTCAAACAAATTTCATCTCAAATGAATCCAAGGTGCATTCACCTTGCTTTCCATAGTTAGGGCCTAGCATGTGATTTTGAAGGAAATTCCCATGTCCCATGGCTAAATACTTTGGCATTTAGCATTATCATGTAACTTGGAGCACATGAACTAGATTTCCTTTTGGTCCAAATAGACTGGAAAAAGTGTCCCTAATGCATTCCACTGGAAAACAGCCCGAGGACCACCCAAGACCTAGCTCAAAATAAAAATAAATAAACCCCCCCCCCAAAAAAAAAAAAAAACCCAAAAAACCCCAAAAACCCCAAAAACAACCAAAAACAACAAAAAAAACCAAAAACAAACAAAAAAACACAAAACAAACAAACAAAAAAAAAAACAAAAAAAACCCAAACAAACAAAAAACAAACAAACAAAAAAAAAACAAACGCCCTCTCCACCATCAAAAAGCACCTGAACTGTGTATATTATTTATACAACAGGTTCTCACCACCAGCTGTTTTAACTCCATAGGTGTGCTCTTATTGGTCCTCTGTTTTGCTAATAAAGATGTACCCAAAGTGGTAAATTTTAATAGAAAAATGCAGATGAGTCTTAATATTCCCTTTGTATAGATGGCTGTTCACAGTGCATTGCCCTCTTCACCATTGTCTCTTCTCATAATCTGACATATGACTTGCTTTTTGCAGGCTTTTGGCTGCTGTGAAAGTAAGTAGGTGAAGCTATTTTTAAAAGTATATTTTCTGAGAGTGGGTGGAGTAATATTAAGAATATGTTGAACTTTATGAGGCATTTGACACCATTGACATAAACGATTACGATTTTTTTTCCTTTTTCTAAAAATGGGTAAAGATTTTGTGCTATAAATATTTCCAGAATTGAGGCCAAACTTGAAGAGGAATTTTTTCTCAGGGTTCTGATCACCAATAGAGTCTTTGGAGCTTCGGTATCTTCAGCCAGTGTTACCTCTCCTCTCACTTTGTCACATTGGAGTGCTTGCTCCTTTCTAAGGGTGTCAGGCCACAGTTCAGATACGAACCACCTGTGGTTAAAAACCCAGTAAATCTAATGCCCCTGGTGTAAACATTCCAATGTTACCAGAAACAGATTAACTCTTTGTGATTTTAATTTCTCTGCAAGCTTTTTGAACTGGTGCTCACCATCTTCTTTTGTACAATGCTGCAAATGTATCTCATTCCCTCTCCTCCCTTTAATGAAAGTGAGAAAATAAAATCTGGAGGCTTAAGTATAATACCAAATATCACAGGATATATTGTTCAGTCTTTCCACTTGTGATTATATTATTTTCTTTTAAAACTGCATTTTTATATGCTGGAAATGTGCACACTTGAACGTGTTTACTACAGCTTTTATGGGCTAATGAATGAGCTGCTTTTTCATTTTAAAGCTATGTCTCAGTGCTCTTGTATTATTTTGTTAATATTGCTCAAACTACAGAGCACTTGAGATGCTCTGGCCAAAGTGTTGTTCAGAATTACCTCTTTAAAAAATCAGTTACTATTGATCCCCATCCGTGGAATGTTGCTGTGGAATTGATGCTGTTTGCTCGCTAATCACTGCAGACTGCAGCTCTCAGTGCTGGCAATGGGACTTGTTTGTTACATGTGACGATTGCTTTATAAATGTCAATAAAATCAAGACAAAAACCTCTAGTACAACTGGAACTAGCAACTCAGTGTTTTCCTCATTATTTTTGGCAGCAAAGTAGTCTTACAGAACAGTATGCAATAAAACTGAGCCAACTGAGTCCCACACTGTGGCTATAATTACATATTTTTGTTTGCTAATCAGTAGAATTTTTCTGTATACACTATTATACTTTAATGGTTCTGTTGCAACACCAAATTTACTACAATGTTCTCTTGAAGAAAATGGCACATAATGATTTTGTATTTACTACAAGAAGATATTAAACTAAATAATACATAATGATGCTACACAGATTAACCAGCTCTTTAGTTCTTCTGTTCCTTATCTTTGCTTTAATGGTGTTTTAGGACAAACATAAAGTTATTTGGGAGGGAATTACCAGAATTACCGAACTGGTAAATATAGCCATCTGTGTGGGATGTCTTGTTTCTTACTTGAAAACTATTAGATTGTAAATGTAAGCTGTGCTTAGCACTTTAATTTTCCTTCCCACAACTCATGGAGCATAAGGAGGGTTGCAGCCAGCTCAGATAAGTAATAAGTTCATTAATTACAGGTTTACCTTTTTTGTAGGTTAAAAAAGCTTGTGTGGGACTTGATTAAACAAGCTATTGTGGTGTGGCCCTGTGGAGGGCTTGTCAGGGAACAGCTCAGAGGAGCTCCCCATGCAACTTTTGGAATCAGTGTTCCATTAACTCCAAAGGTTACTTGCTGTTATCAGGCTTTGTGCCCTTCTCGGGTTTTTTATATTATTTCTGTCCAAAGTGATTGCACTGCAGATAACCCCCATGTACAGTGGGCAATGTGGAAGGCATGTTATCTCAAGCTTTGCCATTACCTTGGTTTTATTTCTGACATTAAATAAAGAAATAAACAAACACTCAGGGGTTTTATTACTTTTCTTTTTATTCATGGTTATTCTATCACCTAATTTCCACTAGATAATTTTGAATATATATGACAATCTTAAATTAGTGTAAAGCTTTCCCATTTACCTTGGAAACAGAACTCTGCTGTCAGACACAATCTGTCCAGGAGTGGAAAAGGTCTGATGGTGGCAGCTTGCCCCCTCTACTGCAGATACAGTTAATTATGTGTGAAGGCTGTGTTCTTTTATAGATTGAGATATAGCTCTAATATTTTCTATAGATTTGTCAGTTTGTGCAATGCAATCTGACATATTAGTGAGAGTAAATAGTTTTTCTTCTGCATTTGATTTGCAGTGTGAGTCTGTATCAGGATAAGATACTGGTTTTATAGGAGTTGTTCTTAGTCTATGTGATATTTTTGCATGTGGCTGAAAAACAGTTGATATTTCAGCATTGCTGAATGTTGATAGTGTCCTAGATCTTGCAACTTATCTTTTAAGTTATCTTTCTCTTGGTTGTGTTGCACAAATGATTTGTCACTGCCTCTCAACAAAAGGAAAGAATATAGTTTTTTTTACAGGTAATTACTTCTCAGACTTGAGTTAAAGTGCTGTCTGAAAGAACTTTGTTCGTGCATAATTTTCTGGTTAATCTAGTGTTTACCTTTTTCTTCCCTTGTATTTATTCCATTATAATACATTGTAATGTGTTCAATTGGATTTACCTATCATGAGGTAATTTCTGTATAATTAATACTGTTAATTAATCTGGTTTGAAACAGCACTTGAAATTGAGAGGATGTTTCTGTGATTGCAGACTCAGAAATATCTCAACCAAGTTTTCTCCCTTCAGTGGTTCACAATAAAAGTAAATTGGCACAAGTGAAAATGATCCAGGAAGTAAGAAAAGCAGCTGCTCCTCAGTAAATAACTTGGAGTTTTCCAATAGCCTGTTAAGCCTTGCTGCAAGCCAGAGTATCTCCTTTGTCGATGCTCAGCCTTACTCCTCTGTACCTTCCAGCTGCTGCCCTAATTCCGAGTTCCCCGTGGATTTTTTAAGTCCCCTTTGAAGCGTGCCCAGCATTTAATGTTCTTTGCCTCTGTACCTGACCCTTCCTCTGGTCCTTTCTTCACCCCGTGTCTCTCTCACCGATGGTGCATCATGGAAACCTCCGTGAAGATTCCGTGCTCCTGCCCGGGCAAACTAAACCTGCATGGGTTAGAGGGGAAGGGAGGAGATGGCTCTTAAAAACAAACAATCCAATTGATTGACAAAAATCATCTAGAATGTAGTATTTGAAGTTGAAAGTCATAAAAGCTTTTTCTTGGCAGATCTGCCCACCTTTCTTTTGACAGATTTTTCAGGGAAGTAGAGCTATGCACCTTGCACCACACACCTCCTCTGTCTGGCCCAGGCTCACTGTCTTCTCCAGGCTTTCTCAGAAGCTTTAATGTATTCCTGCATTCCAGCAGTGATGTAGAGTGTTCTGGTGCTTGGTGCACCCTATGGCTAAGGAGAAAAATCACCCATTTCTGGAATAGTTATATTTAATTAGAAGTCATATTTCCTCATGGAAGCCCTGAGGCTTCCAATCCACAAAGATGTATGTGAAAATGTCTTCCTTCCATGTTCTCTGTCAAGAAGGGCTTATATCACCTCCCCTTGCATTTTTGTGGGAAGGAGTGGTTAACATTATACTATTTCTTTTTAAATTTTCACTATACCTTTAAAATTCTCTGGAATGACATGCCAAAAGCCTTTTGGGCTGTGACGAGGCATCACTGTTACAAGGCTCCCTTTTACACAGTCATTTTACAATTATTACTTGATAGCCTGCGCTGTCTAAATCCTTGACCTGTGCCTGTCAACTGCTGGCTGATTGTAGTGAATAAATTTGTATAATCATGGCATGATGACTGCTTAATAACTGTACTCCAAATATGCAAATACCTATTCTGGCTTAATACAATTCATCTGCTCTGACTGGCCCATGCACTTAGTATTTTCGAAACATTTGTAAGGAATGCAGCACACCATTGCAGTCTCCTGTCCTTTTGTGCTGAGCTCTAAAATGCTAAACCTACAGAGAAGAAAAGTCCAAAGAAAAATAGACATCAAACAACAAGAGAGGAAGCATTTGTCTGTATGGGTTGTGAATGAGGGGAAAAAAAAAAACCAAACAAAAAACCTCCTTAAGGATTATAGAAAGTTTTTCTATTTTCATGCTCTTTTCTAGGTTAGCTCTATGCCTTTACTCTGAATAACTGGAGGTATTAATTTCCTTGTCTGCGTTATACAGAAGACTAGATAAAATTGGAAGGTACAAATTCAAAACCTTATTTGAGTCTGAGACACTTACAAAATGCTCACACAAAAACCCTCCACACCCAAAATAACAACAACAACAACAAAAAAACCCCAAACCAAACCAAAAAATGCCAAAGCACAAATTAAAAAGCGAGGCCATAGTCATACAGAAAAGTAATTTTTTTCACGTTTGTGGTTTTCCAGTGCTGAAGGGTGGAAGAATATTCTGTGGAAGCCCTGGTCATTTCTTTCTCTGATACTGCCCTGTTCTTTAATCATTGTCTTTGGCCATCAAGTGACTTAGGTTGCTGAGACAGGTGGACAGCAAATGGTACCAGTTCATCCATTTCTGTGTTCTTTATTGCAATAGCAGAACATCAGTAAATAGCTTTTTAAAGATAAAATGTGATTTTCATTGCACTGTAAGACATGCTTTTTATTTTGCTATTAGGTACTTGTTCCTTTAGCCTTTCTCAGAATTTAGCCTAATATGTCTGAACAGTGCAGGAAGAAAAAGAGATGTTCAATGCACCAGACAGTGCTTGAAATGATGGTCGTAACCCCATGTCTTCAATAGCTTAATGGCCATTGTGGCAACGAGGGTTTCAGGGAGATCTTGAAGGCAATAATGTGGATATTTATTAAAGAATGTAATAATAGCATAGTAACATGAATGAAAATCCAGGACAAAGAAGGCATCTTAGCAATGAAATGTAGATAAACATTTTTGTCCTTCCAATCTGTGCAGTATCCAGCTGGAAACAAAGTACTGTGGCTGCCCAGGAGGCTGAGGAAAGGATTTTGGAGTTGCCAGCCCCATTTCTTCAGGGTGATACCACCTAAACCAACTTGTACCTTCTTAATAGTTGTTTTGGGAAGCTGGAGGAGTAAGTTGGGAGGAGCCTGAGCCAAGCTTGGTTTAATAGCACGGAGTAGCCTGAATTCCTGCAGATTTATCACTTCCCTCCTCGGTAAACAACAAGGAGCAGTTTCTGCGCTCACTGCCGGGATGTATTTAGGGCTTAGCTGTCTCCTTTCCATCTGGAAAAGAGGGTGGCATGTCAGGTGTCTCAACACTAACACAATTAAAAGGAAGGGAATGGCTCCTTCACACATGCCTTAATGTCAGCAGTTTGGACTGGGAAAAACTGGAAAAGCACTATTGGAGCCTTTCCTACTGTTTTTTCCTGCCAAAAGTGTGACATTCAGACAGGTTTATCAGCCCCGTGTTTCTCTGAGCCCTTATGCTGCTTGAGTGGGCTGACAAAAGTGTGAATCCTAATGACATTATAGCTCTGTCTGCAAAATTGGAGCAGAGAGCTCAAAGACTAAGAGAGATGACGTAATAAATGTGAGATAAAATGAACACTTCCTTTATTGTTTAGTTGTTAATGGAAGGAAGTTGCCAATCATCATTGCTAGCATGGCAGGACAACTTTTACTTGGCTTTTTGTTTATTTTTAATATGAGTTTCTGGTATCCCGAGATAATTAACTACAATAAAAAATCTGCCAGAATTCGTGAGTTTCCGGTTGGTTTATTTTTTGTCAAAGTAAGAATAATTGGCTGTGTGCAATAAATGTGGCACACTTAAAATTTAACAGATCCGTGGGTAAATGGTCTTTATTTTGAATTGTTGTTGATTTCTTTATCCATATGGGTTTTTTGCCAGTTTATGGCAAGGACACTGATTATGTTGGGTGTTTCAGCTGCTTTGTTATGCTTGACTGTGAACTGCATCTAGATAAGGACAGCCTTCTCTTGTAACAACCAGTAGGTTTTAAAATTTAATTCCCAGCACTTTTCACCGTGGCAGGCAATTACTGGTAGTTTGTAATGCTAAATTTATAGGATTTCAGCTAAACAATACTCTAAAATTCAAGTTTCCCATGTCTGACTTTACAATAAGGTTTACACCTGCCATTGTTATGAGTAGTTTTGTTCCTTGCAGTATATACTGGAATAATAGGATTATTATATTTTATTATTACTTTTCATTAAACTCACTCTGCAGCATGGCTGGTTGGAGCTGGGAAGATTCCCAATTTTAATTCTAGCTGCCAGGAGGCCCCTTGTGCAGTCTCAGAATGTTGGTCCCTAAGAAAAGAAGGCACTGTACAGAGAATGTGGATTGACACATGAGGCAATCAGGAGCTTAAGCATCAAGACTTGCCAGTCTCATTTTGGTATTAAGTCAGGTGTAGGCAGTAGGAGTTTCTGAAAGTAAAAATATTTAAGGAACTGCAAATGTAGATTGTCTGTGATGACATGCAAACCTAATTCAGAGAACTAGAGGTCTCAAAATGGATGGTTCATCTGTGCTTTTTGTCTTTAAAATGGAGAATTCTAAGGATAAAGCTTAAGACCATGCTTTTGAACTCTGAGATTTTGTCCAGAAAATACTGTATAATTGCTAAGTTTTTAAAATTAATTGTGTTGGAGGCCTATAAACCAGTGCATTGATTAAAAATCATCAGTTCATTAAACTTCCCAATGGCAGAGGCCATCTCAGTAATAAAACCTGCCGTTCCTAGCAGTGGATTGGCATCTGTGTTGTAATCTTTTTAAGATCCCCACCTTTGTTCATTAGACTCTGGTCTAATGTTGGCTCTTGATGGGCAGGATTTATTTCCCCTTGTCATCAGTCTCAGAGGTGCAGTTGCAATTTTGGCAGCGATTAATTCCAGTAAACCTTTCAGAGGTTCTTCACCCCTTTAGCAGGATGAGGCTGGGTTTCACTGTGAGCTCATTCTTGGTTGGTTTTTGGGGGTTCAGTGGTGGTTTTTTGAGAGTGGTGCTTTCCATCTTTTGTTTGGGGTTTTTGCTTTGTTTGTTTGTTTTCCTTCTGGTTGCCACACACATTCTTGCACTGGGCATTTTTGGAAGGTCCCCAAGGATGGAGGAGGGGAGTAGCAGAGATGTGCTACAGTGCACAAAGCAGTTTCCTCTTCTGTCCCCAGCAGTGCCTCTGATGCAATGATGTTTTCCTGGTTTTATGCACTCATGGCAGAGCAGTGCTACTTTGGAGATATATCAAGCACAGGTGACTTTCTTGAAAAAGCAAACCTCATAAATTTCCTACTGAAAATGAGAAAAGGAAAATCTGGAAAAGCACCAGAGAACTAGGAAAAAAGATTATATAGATTCTTGAAATGTAACACAAAAAATCTGCATATGTTGTTTACATGGTAGCTTCACTTTGTCCAGACTTGCACACAAGGTCACAGAAGAAATTTGGGCCTTATTATTCCTGGAGGAGTTTGTATTTTTTTGCTGTGGTGTTTGATTACCTTACCCTTTTTTATTACCATCTGCACTGCACGGGTAGTTTTGCTGAGGTTATTTTCTTTTCTTTAAGCAGCATCCCATGATACCCTTAATTCTGTGTTTCCTGTGCTTTTGCTTCATTTGCAATTTTAAGAGATTTTTCTCAAAGAAAAAGGTTTGTTCTATATTGTACACCAGTAAATAATTAGCTATTTTTTTACTATATAACTTTAACCCTTTAGTTCTGGAGAGCAAGTGCAATTGTTTTACTATAAGTTAATTAAGGAAGGATTTCACCTGTTAGCACCCTTCAGTGTACAGGGAGAAAGATGGTGTCAAAGATTACATACTTTTGTTTAACCTGTTGTTGTTATTATGCTGTCCTTTTGTGTAGGATTTTTATTTTTATACCTGCTTTTGTTCCTGGATCCTAAGCAATTTTTTTTCAGCTGACTTCTTTGTGCAACCAATGCCATTGACTGCTGTAGCTTTGAAAATAGTTTTTCCTCATTAATGGCTGCTGCTGAATTGTTGGGAGAACAAAGTGCTGTCCCTAGTGGCTCCTGAAACTTATAGAAGCATGCAATGAAATTGCTAATATTATTTTTCATGAAAAAAAATCAGATGACTACTTTTAATAGCTTTACACAAGCATGAGCAACTTGAACTATAGAAATGAATTTAATCTGAAGTTTCTTGAGTCGCTTTTCAGCCCTCAAAATATCGTTCATGTTTGTAGGTCTTCAAAATTGAGAAGCCCCTTCCATCTGCTTCTCCACCCAAGCACAGTGAAACAATAAATACAGAAACCCAATTTTTCTGGGCTGTCCACACATGATGGCACTGGGTAACAGGCTCACTTTTTCAAAGACAGGGTAACCTGCATTAAAGCTTTGCAATCATTCAAAAGCCAAAGTGTTGTGTGCTATTTCAGAGCATTTATGGGACCTTGGGTAGATTGTGGGGTAGCCAGCTTTTTGGGATGGGGGCAGAAGAGGGTGTTCTTCCACCATCCTGTGGGTGTTTGCTGCCTCACTGGTGGCCCCAGGCAGGATGCAATGCTACCAAAAATCCTTCAAAATCACTTGGTTTATAAGCCTTTCAAGAAGCACAGTATTAAAAAGGATAGTTAGAAGCCCTCTCATCAGGACACTCAGGTGTTGCACTTGGTCAGCATGCTGACCAGAGATGGGATTTCTTTCATTTATGATTGACAGTTTTGTCTGTGGGATTTCCCCACATCTTTCCCATAGCTCTTAAATGGCAGGTCACTTGTGTAAGAAAATGACCCAGTGATTTCTGTGGAGCCAGACAGGAAGGCAGCTGGTAGAAAAAAGGTGCACTGTGAGGCAGAGTGAGGGCTTCAAAGGGAAATCACTTTTTTTACTGGTTGTAGAAAGCAGTGGTAAAACACAATTCCTTTTCACTGTCATGTGCCTCCAAATCACATTTGACTGTGTTTTTCAGCCAATTGCATAATGAAGTGGGATATGGTCTGATGTGCTCCAGATCTGTTTAGAATAATGCAGCTGAGCATGTATATAGCAAACTGAAAACTTAAAACACAGATGAAATATCTGAAACCAATATATCAAGGGTTCTTCACTTTCCTTTTAATTTGGCAGCATGCCATAATTATCATGTAAATTCTTTCCTCATGACTACAGAATAACAAAATGTCTTTGACCACCCTTTTTCCCTCCTGAGGTTGTTGTAATTATCTGTAATTTCCACTTAGTTTCCCTGTTAATAGTTCTTGCCTCTCTGTACACTGACATTACTAGTTGGTGCACACTTCCAGAAAACAGAATATCTCATGTAAATATTTTGTACATGCCTGTTCCATACTTCTTTTGTTTCTTAATGTGGCTAAGACGTGTTTTAGCAGAGGCTGAAGAATCAGATTTGTTAATCTACTCTACCTTTGCAATTATTTTACTTTGTGTTATGCAGAGTGCTCATATTTGGCAATGTATTCCAGTGCTTGGGGTTTGCTTTAAGAATTATCAAACCTAAGTTCTGAAGTGTATATATTATTGGAAACATAGAGTATTTCTAGCATGAGTTATTGAGTTAAGAAATAAAAAATGCATACACAGACCAGAGGTCAGCTCTGCTCCTCTATTTATTAAAGTGTGGTAGGAAGAAAAGGTTATTATGGAAGTTGTGAATGGTTTGGTGTTTGTGTTTTCTATTTTGATTTTGTTGGTGGTGTTCTCCAACTCTGCCCCCCTCCTTTCATTCTTCCATGTCATCAGTCACTGAAATATATCAAATGCTAATTTCTACTCTTCCATCTAAGCCTGTCTGGAGCATTCAATCATTTTCTCTTGTGCCACCTTTTTAAGGGAAGTATGCACATCTACTTGTTCGCTTTTGGCAGATGTCTTCCATTTTCCATGTCATGTGTCAGGATTGGTTGTGATAGAATTGATTTTCCTCCATTAAGAATTCAATTTTTTTTCAATTATTCTTTCATCTTTCTGGAGCTTTTTTGCTTATAAAGGCTGGACACAGACGTGTGGAATCAGCTCCAGGAAGCTACTGAGAGACCATCTTGGTCATGGCTGTATTTGCATTAAGAGCACCCTTCCAGCATGAGGGGGGTTATAGAAGGGGAGCTGTGACCTCCTATGTGATCACAGCTGCTCTGAACATGATGTGCTGATATTGGGTATTTTAATACATCACAGGTTTTGAAGTGGCAAACCTGTGCCTCCACTTCCCTGGCAGCAGGGATGGTTTCCTCCTGCAGGTCTTGTTGTTTGGCTGTGCTCTGAGCTGGACTTGTGCTGAAGTGAGTGGAGTTTGGGGAAGAAGAGGTTGGTTTATGCAGTTCAGTTGGCTGAGAGAGTAGCTGAGCCTTGCACAGACACTGCTCAAAGGAGAATGCCAAGCTGGTAGGGACAGGAAGGCTCTCAGGGGTGGAAATGTTTAATCAGCCACCAAGCGAATCCTTGCATGGACTTGAGTCCTTGTCCATTATTCCTCAGGACTTCTTCCTCTGTAAAGAATCCTGGAGAAAGTGCTAGTCCTAAGCATCTGAGCTGTTTTTATGGTGGTGTCTCAGGAAGTGCTAAGGTTGGTAAAGAATGTGGTGGTGCTGCTTAAAAAATACACTTGAGGTTTCAATGTATACTGGTTTACTTACCCTGCTTGGTTTGGAAAAGCTTTTAGTAATTAGGTTAAAACAATTAAATTGGGTATTATAAGCACAGGATAGATTTCAAGCATTCTTTCTTCCCCTTAGGGTTACAAAATATTATTCTTCCACTAGCATCTTGGACTCTGTTGAGCAGAGATTTTGGGTAAGTTAAAAACTTTAAAAAGTTCAGCTGAGGTAGAATAAGAAGCCTCTCTGTCTTGGGACAGAGAATGTGCAATGTGCTTACTGCTGGTGGCTTGGCATTCATGGTCTTTTCAATAAACAAGTTTAGAAAACTTCATTGAAAGTGCAATATCACATGATTCTGTAGTTATCTTTTTCTAGTAAAAAGCACTACAAAAAACCATTTTGAAAATCAGTGAAAATGTGTCCAGGATGCCTATGGAGTATTGCAAGGAGCTGCTTATCCAATTCTACTGTGCCACATGAATCTGAACTCTGATATAGAACTCCTCAGAGAGGACAATCAGGTTTTTAACACTTAGAAGAAGGTTTCATCCATTTGAAGATGTTACCTGCCCCCCCACTTGGGGATGCATGACTTCAGGAAATACTCAACACCTTAGGAAACCAGTTATGGCCTTAATACAGAAAGACCTGCCCTTGTTTCCCCTGCAGCTTCCAGGACCCTCTGGGGGTGAGGGGGTTTCTCCAGTGTCCCTGCATGGCAGTGGGCACTGCATGGTCAGGAGGAGCACTGAGGGCCATGGGTTGCCCATGTGAGCCTGCAGAAAGCCATGCAGCTGCTGCTGTGAGCAGGTGATGGGAATCTCTTGAAAACCCCTCCCCTCTCAGCTTTCCAAACCTGTTGTGGTTAAATTGCTTCAAATGTGCTGCAGGGCACAGCTCTGATGTTGAACTAGTTAAATCTGAAATAAAAGCTGAAATAAATTTTAAACGATGTTCATACCAGCTCTTCCTTTTCTTATCCCTGTAAGTATTTCTTTAGCCTTTGTACTGGAGCTTATTTTACCTTTTCAGTTGATATTGTAGTTTATATGAAGATTATTTCTTTTAGTTGAACTCCATAGCTGCTGCTGCATTAGGGCTTTATTGTACTTAATATGTTCATGCATACACTACTTCCTTTATTATTTTCTATCCTTTTTCTCAAACTTTTTGCTATAATTACAGTAGATGATTTCTTGGATTGCAAGTTGAGAGGGTGGAATTGCTGTGCCAGCAGCCTTGTTTAATTCTTTTGCTGCTCCTGAGGGTAATAAGATCTATGCACTCTACTAATTTTCTTGCATACTTAGCTGCAATTGCAACCTTTAGCAATTATTTTTTAATTAACTCCAAAATATTGCATGAATAATGTAAAAAATTTAAAAAATGGAAAAATTAAAAAAGGTCAAAAGTAGGTATTTTTAATATTTCAAATCAATAAGTATTATTTCTTGGAATTTTTACTTAAGGCATTAGTAGCATGGTGGCATTAAATGACCTGCACAATTGTGGAAGTATAAGAAGTATGTTGTAAAGAGAGTTTGGCATTCAGATGGGGATCAAATTTGTTTTCGTAATTTGTATAGAGAATTTCTAATAGCCTTCAATAGGATCCTTTTCTAATACTGAAACTTTTATTCTACTTTACCTTTTCTAGACATTTCCTTTTCAATTAGCAGAAGTTGACCAAACACTTTGTTCTTGCTAAACACAATAATTCTCTCAGAAGAAAGAACTGTATATGCTTAGATATCAACTTGCAGATCAGTTGATCTGGGCTGTGGATGTAAAAATAGGCAGTAAATGTTTATGACCATGAGTGAAGACAACATAAAAAGTGGCTTTTATTAAATCCCTGGTTCTGGTTTGTTTTTCAGTGGATGGCTGCATACACCGAGCTGCAGGGCCCTGCTTAGTTGCTGAGTGTCGCTACCTGAGTGGCTGTGAGACTGGACAGGCCAAAATTACCTGTGGATACGACCTACCTGCAAAATGTAAGTCAGCCCTTTCTCAGCATTTCTGTTTCCAGCATGTGCTGCTGGTGTGCACGGTTCATTTCCCTGTAGTCTAATTCAACAGGGTATTCATTTTACAAAATTAGCAGTGGGACTTAATTAAGCATGTTCTGCAATGATGTCTTCCCCTCAAAGCAATTCATGCTTTTCTAAACGATTATTTCACCTATGTTACTGATGAAAACGTACATGTCTCTAAAATATAAAGTACCTTTCACGTTTATTTTTTGCAAGCTAAAACCTATCCTTTCATATGCATAATAAAGGATTGGAAATGCTTTATGAAATATGAACAAAATATACATTATCATATTGTAGTTCTGCAGAGACAGTTTTTGGAAAAGTTGAATATTTGATCTTCATGCAGATTCCTTGATTGTGAATACTTTGAGGGCCCAGGAGATCAAAGTCATGTACTGTATTTTCAGCTGCTATGTAGTGTCTGATTGGCAATTACTGTGAAGGCATCTGTCACACTTTAGCTTTTGACAGAGTGCAGCTCAGCGATGGAATGTTTTTGTACTTTGAAAGTGGAATTGTCAAAAGTTTCCCTCCTGTTTCAAACAGGAAAATGGTTATTTGACTGTGTTGTGTAGATGTTGAGTTTGTCTTGGAAAACGCTCACATGTTGACAGCACATTGGTCAGCCAGTCTATTATGTGAGAATATAAAGTAGGAAGTTTTTGCAAATTTGGATCTTACAGACTGGTATATTAAGACATGAAGATACAAATACCAAGAAAGCATTGCAGACTCCAATATAACTAGAATTCAAGCTCTCTTTTTTTTTCTTTTATTTTTGGATGTGCAGGCTGCAGCAGGAACATGGCTCGCTCAAAAATATTTAGATCTCTCTTAACTATCATGTAAAATCAAATGGTGGCTGCAGTAGCAGGTATCTCTCTAGGCTTGTGTAGCCCTTAATGTCTTAGGTAGACAAGAAAACTGTTTTAAGAAAACTGTTTTCCCAGTCATTTTTTGCTCTTTCTGTGATGATGGTGTTGATGACAGCTTCCAATTATTTCCTTGACAGTGATAATTTCTCTGTGGGGGAAAAAATGCTATATTTTATACACAGTTTTACAACATGGTATTGGTCATTTGTGACAGGCTAATTTGACTAAAGGTCATGGAAACTGTTAAGGAAGATTCAACATGGTAAGTTATGTTGGGTTTGTACATGGCCCAAATCTTCACCAGATTCCCATAAAAGGCATGAGATTGTTGGATAACACATTGGGATTTACTCTGCTGGGGACGTTTGATGTTTAGTTCTTCCCCTTTAACCAAAAAATATCTCTGGAGAGACAGAAAGGCCTCTCATCAGTAGGTGCATAATTCCTCCCATGTATTTCAGTGGGAGAAATTGAAAACAAGGTATCAAGGCAACTGATGTGTGTTAGAGAGAGGAAGGGTCATGCCTTAGGTGTGACCTCCCTTTAAATCTTGCAGCAGTTCAAGGGGTTGCTTCAATTAGGTTTGAAAAATGGGATCCTGTTTGAAGGCTATAGGAAAGTCTTTGTTCTTCTTGTTGGAATTACAAACAAATGAGAAAACCCATTATCACTTGAAGCTGGAAAAAAACCTGTAACCAGGCATAGGGAAAAGTCAATATTCTTCTTAATCAGTATTCTTAGAAATTGAAATTGCATCAAAGCCATGTCTATTTGTAATTGATTGTGCTTCAACATGAGAGGGGGAAGGATACCATTTACAGCAACAGGTGTGGGGAGAGAAACATACAATTTACATGCAGAGGCTGAGAATTAAAAACTCTTGATTTCTTAGCTTTTTTTCCTTAAAATGTATTTGTGTTCTCACCAAGTGTTGTTTTCTTTTACTTTTGCCTTTACAAGCTTTAGATTATAGGGTCATTAAATTATTAAACCATTCATCTGAAAGTGATTAAGCAATCAAGACTGGTTTCATATTTTAAAGAGCTATAGAGCTACTGGGTATCTTTTTCTGTAATTTCCTATCATTTGTCCCTTTGTCTGAACAGTATGAGAGTTAAACTGTGGGAACTATTTTGCATTTGACTTCTGTGAGGAAAGCAGCACCGTGACAGGAGGTCCAAGCTCTCCCATCCAGATCTGCTGTGAGGCAAGGCTGTTGCCAGCAATTTGCTGAAGGTTATGGTTGACTGCTAACTTCCAACTTTCACAAGGAGTTTACTTTTCATTGATCTGTTTTTGTATAGGAGACCAACTACAATAATCAATTAACACTTTTTTTGTGAAGTGAAGTATTTATTCTGTTGTCTCTGTTCTTCTCGTGACTGTAGTTGGACAAACAAAGTAAATGTAAACCCCATTTCTTAACATGATGAATTGTTGTGTTTGGGTGGGGTTTTTTTGTTATTTAGCAGAATTATAAAATATTACAGTTGTATTTCCTACCCTTGGGATTTTCTCATCTCAAGTTCTTGATGCTGAAATGCTTTGCTTGGAAACAATTCTCTGAATTCAGCAAAGCTGCTCTGGGACTCAGCAGCCTGTGTGTGCTGTATGATGCAGGATTGGGCTTCAGCAAGGACTCCATATAAAAAAAGGTTTAGTATTCAAAATCGTGCAGCATCTTGCTTTGTTTTATAAATGGCTTGGAGGAAGCTGGCATTAAGTTTGGCACTAAAGGGAAGGTTATGCTTTGTTAGGAAGCTAGTAGTTGGTAAATAAAAAACACTCTGGCCATCTCCTTTTCCATCTATTGTATTTTTATGGAGTACTTCGCTGTATTTACTTAGGTTAAGTAAGAACAAGCCTGACAAATAACTTCATCACAGAGGAAAAATTGGAAAATAATATCTGGCTGAAAAATGCAAAGATTTAGGGTATAGGCTGGCTTTCTGTCATTTGTTCTTGGTGCATGTGAGTCAGAAATCAGTTTGTGAAATACACAAGTAACAGCAAATGTTCAGGGAGGGAATACATAAAATAGTTCATCATTTTCTTCAGCTCTTTATTGTAAGAATGTGAACACACCAAGATTAACATGTCTGTGGTCTCGAGATGTTTCTTTGTGAACTTTTCAAGATACACACTTTTTATACAAAAAGTATTCTGTTTGAAAAAGTCAAATTGAGTTTTCTAATTACCACTTAATGTAACATTCAGTACAGTTTTACAGAAATCAGTGTAATCACCATCTGCCTCCTGTGCTGCAAAAGCCTACACAAAGCCCCCCTAAATGCCAACCAAGTTTTTTGGTGAATACATAATTTGGCTGATGTCATCTATTGTTGTTTTCCAGCAAACACCTATGCAGGCACCCAAGTTTCCAAAATGCTCTGGAGGGCTGAAAAAGGCCATGCCTTTTGCTCTGACATAGTTTCCTTTAATGCTGTCCCAGACCAATCATCAATTATTTAACTCCTGTACTTCATATTGTTGTTCCTTTTAAAGAACAGTTCATTCTAAATATTGTACAACTGATCTTCAAACATTGAGCAGTACTCTGATAGTGACAGGTTTTAAATAACAGATGAACAGTATCTGTTTAAAGCTCTACAAATGCTTGTTTTCTTTCTCACTTGATTAATAGTCTCAGTTGGCTCTACTGGCAGAAAATGGTCTGGATGTAAATTGTGTTTATGGCTGGAACGAGGGGTCCATAACAGCTTTGTGGATTGTTATCTGCTTGCAGAGGTTCCCTATGAAAAAAGACCCTGTCAGGACACATTAGAAAGTAGAGTCCCATTCTGCCTGGTATTTAACAGGCCTAAAAACAATTTAAAACCAGCACAGGTATGTCATACCCTGACCTAGGCAGGAAAGGACCCCCAAACTAACATTTTTTTTCTATTGTTACCAAGTCTAGTAAGAATTTCTTTCTTTTTCTGAAAAATGTCTGATAATAAAACCCCTAAACCTAGGAAAATAAAATCTGACAGCCTCTAATATGGGATAGAACCAACTATCAGTAAATCTGAAAGGTGGACTTTTGGTGGAGACACCTTGCTAGGCAGTTTCTAATACAATGGTTTATGTTCATAATAAATCTATAATATTTAGAATAAATTCTTCTGTTTGCTTGACATTTTTAGTACTTTAAGCACTGTCCCTGAGTAAATAGCAAATATAGCAAGTCTTCTGGTCCAAGATCAGCCTAGAGTAATAATATGAATGTGCTCTCAGAGACAGTTCCTGCTGTGAAATAAGCAGTTAGGAGAAGTGCTAGTATTAGACGCAGTAGGAGGAATAAGCTTTTAAATTTGTTTAATCAGATTAAAAAGTGAAGATTAAAAAGTAGAGATTAAAAAGTGTGCTTCTATTATGTAGGCATAATTTTCCAGTCGTTAAAAGATGCATATTTGCAGGGTATTATTTTAAAGTAAAGCTGTAAGGGTACTGATTTTTAAATCTCTCCTCATTTTCTTGGAGATCAGTTGCAGAGCTGTAATTAAAAGGTTGATATATGCAGAATTGGGACTCCAAAATTCTACTGCACTACAAAATGGACCTAAACTCCAAAACTCTAATGCACTACAAGTTGGAAAAATGGGTTCAAGGATATGTTTCAGATTTCTAGGATTCCACAAAGAAATTTGTTTACTTATTTTTTTTACCTTTTTATAAAATAATACATAAGTTTTGTTTCAAATGATTCTAAATTTCTGATATGTGAGGGTTGAAGAGTTGCTTTCCTCTGCATGGTTCTGATGCTTGTTCAGTTTGCAACCTCCTTGTTTATTCTGGCAAGAGGTAAGTCTGGGAATTGAAAATATGTCTGGGAATTAAAAGGGAGGTATAAAAGCAAACAATATGTGGACAAGACAGGATTGCTTAAAGAAGATTGACTTGGTTACTCACTCAGTTGGTCAAGATCCTTGATCTTCTCCCACAATTGCTGCGTGATTGGCTGAATTCTGATGAAATTTCAGTTAAAGAGGTACAGCCTAAGGTGATACAATCAGTACTAGAATATAAACTCATAAATGTTAGGATAGTTTTCCAGGAGGGATGTATTTCTAGTCTTTATCTTAGCTGAGTAGCCTTACATTATTGTCAGCCTTGTGCCCAAACTGCATGACACCTCCTGAGAAAAAAAATATGGAGCTGGAAAACCACAGGGATTTCCTGAAGCAGTGCTGAGCTGCAGCAGCTCTTTGCCATCCCTTTAAATCTTTATCATTGCTTATACATTAAAACCAATTTGAAAATTAAGCAAAGCAAGTTAATACTAACCAAAGGTCCAAGACCCCTTTTTCTTGAGAGG
The DNA here is from genome assembly GCA_020086605.1 of Lanius collurio. NCBI lineage: Eukaryota > Metazoa > Chordata > Aves > Passeriformes > Laniidae > Lanius > Lanius collurio. The sequence continues at coordinate 6,658,634 of JACBWW010000042.1, forward strand.
TATATTTTCAGATTCTTTTGGGAAAGGATTTCTTTATAGTTAAGAAAACCACTTACCACATATTTATGTGTTTTTCTTCTGAGTGGTTTCTGGGTTTTAAAGGCATTTTTTTATAAGATCATATTATGTATTTTATGACCATTTTGAAAATAAGTGCAGTCATGTCTTTATTGTGTTTTAATTTGATCTAATTGGCTTCAGTCATCTTAATGACCTGCTGTATTCACCATGACCTCTACCATGCATTGCCTATGCTGTTGATGTGTTGGAGGGGAAATATTAATGATTATTTCTTAGGTCCTAAAACCTCCTTAGATTTTAGAGAGGGTTTTATTGTAAAGCTTTATGACTTGTCTGTTCCTTACCTACACCCCCACACCCCACACACAGAAGAAAAGTGAGAAGTTAGGACTCCTGGGGGTGGTGGGGAATGCATTTATCAACTTCAGCTAAAAAAGTTCAAACATCTTCTCTTCCAAGTCTGTGCAGGGTCTGTCATAGTTTGGGAAGAAAAGGGACCAGTGCTGTAGCTACCAGAGGTTAGGAATCAGCAAGAATCTTTCATCACAAGAGTACACGGTCTTTGTCCTTGGATTTGAGCCTAGCTCATAGAAAATTTTTAATGGATAGATTCTTTAAAATTTAATTTGTGTATGGACCTAAGTGTGTGTTTGTCAGTGCTCTCTGCAGTGTCGTGCTGTGGTTGGCTCATGGCATGCTCTGCTGGAAGCTGTCGTTTCCCATCTAATTGTTTGGTTACAAATGTATGTGTTGTGGCTAAAGGAAATGCTTTGCTATCGATCCTCACTGCTAAATCTAAATCCCTCTCTTCTGGGCATCACTTGTTGCAATCTGGTCACTGAATGCTGAACTCCAGGACAGAAGTGGGCACTGAGAAATTTTAGAGGAGCCCCGAGCCATTTGCTCAGTAATTGGGTCTATCATTAGCATATCACGTGTGTGTTAATAATGCTGGAATAGCACGAGGTAGAAACCCCATGCCATGACTTTCTCCCTGGCCTTATTTCTGTAATTCTGGACAGCTACATTTTCTGCAAAGGTCTAATTCTCAGTGTTGCTGAAAGCAGTCCCAGAACTGCCTTTGCAGGGTGGTGTGCTGGGCACAGCAGCCTGCACTGTTTATCAGTTACTTACATCAGCATCTGGCATCGTGTGGAAACCCCCTCGATAGAGGAGAGTGAGTTACAAGGTGTAAACACTTTCCTAATGCTTGATTCATGTGTAAGGGACTATTTAAAATGTCTCCTAATTAGGTGCAAAATAATTTGTGCTGGAATATACCTTTCCACACTGGTGGCATAGAGTCATTCCTCAGGTATGTTGGCTCTGGAGCAGGGCGTTGTGCCCCTTAGGGCTAATATATTTAATTTCCTCCATACTTGGATATAGTTGGTCCTTTTTATTCAAATAATAATAGAAAGAAGAAAAAGTCTAATGCATGGCAGAAAAATAAACTAGATTCTCATCACTACAGTCAGGTGATAAGGAGAAAGGTTTAGAATGGAGATATTTATACTCCTTTAAGTGCAGATGTTGCTGCTCCCACTCTAATATGTTCCCTCAGTAGCCAAAGCCAATGCTCAGTACCTGAAAATTAATCTTTGATGCATGAGATTTTGTCTGCCTGAATTTTGCTTGTCTCATTTTAAATGGTGATAGAAATTGCTTACTGGACTAAAACACAACATTAACTCATAGTGTGTTGGCACTTTGTGATTTATGCTGGATAAGTCTCTGAAAAATATGCAGTCTGTCTCCCAAACCTGGATTTAGCTTATAAAGTGTGTTGGCACAAGCTTGGGGCTTGAATCAGAACACTAACTGCTGATTCTCCATCTCCCCAGGGTTGCAAAGAGGTTTAAAATTGGAGCATCTCAGAGGTCATTACCTTCATATCATTTCTTCAGATTAATAATAATTATATGATTGCAGCACAAATGTTTTAAAAACAGTACAGCCAAATTTTCTGTCTTGAAAGCAAAGAATAGGATTCCTCTTTGTGCTGAATCTGCACATTACACAGCAAAAAAAAAAGGAGGAATTATTTGCAAACGGAAGTCATCAGATCATAAGTAATAAATAAGGATTTTCTTTTTACTATTTTGAAATAAAGCAGAAGGAATAATATGAACCTGAAAGGTACTCTGATTTTTTTGGAGTTCACCTTCAGTCACCCACAAACCTCTCCATTGAGGTTTAAAGCTGCTAATTCCAGTTTTGGGGTTTTTTTTTCTGATTATATTTTGAAGGAATGATACAGATGAGAAGCAGGACTGTTTTGTGAGGACTTCTTTATCTGTAAGGTAATTGCTTTAGACCAGGCTTAAGTGGAAAAGATGAGAAGGTTACGTTAAATGGTTTTTAAAAGATCTTTGTTTTACCCAGCAGAGGAATTTGGAGGCTGTTCCACGTAACAATGTTTTGATCTATGTACTTAAGGGGTTTTTTGGTGAAAACTAAGGTCAAACATCTGAAACATTTCTCTTTAGGAAGAAAATAGCAGAGACTATGGGGTGAAAATACTGTTTTAATTTCTGTAGGAAGGAATCTAAATACTGATTAATCAGATAGTAAAAATAAATAAAGTTGGTATTATTTTACATGTTGAAGATGCTGTTTCATCACTGGTGAAAAGAGAAAATAATCCAGGATGTTTTACCTTTAAGTATGGGGATGTAATTCACATGGATTTTTGTGGTTGCTGCTGTTCAGCACTAGAAATTAGTTACCCCTTATTTGAGATTTCTGATCTCAGCCCCTTTTCTTAATTCTGCCTTAACACAGATTTTTTTTTAAAGTTTCATTTGACGTGTCATGCAAGTTGAAGAACATACACTAGGGTTTGGGGTTTTTTTTTTTCATTTCCTATAATTCTCAGATTAATTTCTTCCTTTTTTGTTATTTGTGAGTTTTTGATGATGTTTATGGAGATTCTTGAGCTGTTGTCCGTGATTTTGTACCTTTTTCAAACATAAAAAAAGCAAGTGCTGTAGGAGACACATTTACATGACTGTGGATCTGTAGCTCTGTGCAAGCTGCAAGGGTTGCAGATTATTTACACCATTGCATGGCTTGCAAGTGTTGTGCCATTTATTCTTTTCTGAATAGGTGGCAATATCTCTTAGATTAATTAGCTGATAAGAAAAAATAGATTCTGGATGTGATTCATTTTTGGCCATTTACAGAATACTTGAATAAGTTTTTCATGGTTGTAGCACAGGGTTCTCAGCTTTCTGAACTTGGACTGAAGTTTCACTGCTGGGAATGCAGAGGAGCTTTGAAATCCAGCATCTGCAGGGCACAGTAGGCCCTCTGATCTGGGATTTAGACCTTTCTGGATGTCTTTAAATGTTAACAGAAAACCCAAACTGTGACTTTAAAGACTCAGCAGTACTCCAGGGGGCTGATAATAGTTCTAGGACCAGGTTTAGGAGGAAACTGTATTCATGAAAGATGAAATAGGCTCAGTGTCAAGTTTTTATGGCTGTTTCTGCCCATGTGTTGGTTTGTAGGTGAGTATAATTTGTATAATTTATGCAGTAAAAAGGTAGAAGAAATAATTAATTAAACAACTGTGACAAACTTTGAATTACATCTTCTTACATAACTCTTGCTTAGCTATTTGTCATGATACAAATCTCTCTTCTGGCTCCTTGGGAAAGTTTTACTGAATTCCCTTTAACACAGTGGTCTGAATTCTTGTATTTCCTAGTGATGTGTCAGAGATGGACAGAGAAATGTCTGACCACCTTTATGATTCAACCTGACAAAGTGTTTGAGCATCACTGAACTCTTCTAAGTATTTAGTTTTCCTATTTAGTTTTTCAGTAAAAGTAGCTGGTTGCTTTTCAAGGCTTATAAATAAATAAACACATAAATAAATAAATGTGAAATGCTTTGCAACACTAAAAATAACCCCTTTGATATCTGATTATATCTGTGTCTCTCTGGATCACTATTTTTTTATTTCAACTTTCTCACTACACTTTCAGTATAATTTCATACAGTGCTTTCATTGGAATTAAAACACGTGGATTGGTTTTGAGAAAGTAAGAGTACAATAAGATTATTGTTTAAATATCTTATCCTCTTCATGGGCCATAAACAGCAGGTCATCAAGGCAAGACTGTAAACTGTTTGAAGTACCTATGAACACAACGATTTCTGTTAAAGAGCTTTTATTTTAACAGCTGCAGTATTCAATTTTAATCCTCCAACAGAACTGAAGAATCTCCACACATGTCTGTATGTGACACAGAGAGGAGGAAAAAACCCCCTGAGACTTTGAGAGGTGTCATGGACACAAAATAATGCCGTATAGTACAATGAGAGCTCGCAGTTTTGAAAATCACAATTCACAATACACAAGTAAAAGATTGCATTTATGTCAGGTGTAATCCTGTCAGAGGTGTAATCTTGTTTAAAACAACTTAACACTCCCCCCCCGGCCCCCGTCCCAAAATGAAGCAGAAATGGTCCCAGGGAAGACTGTACATTTAAAATTAATTTGTGGCAATACAGCCCTATTCATGACAAGCTGAAACTGAAGTTAATGCAAAATTGAGTGGGGAGCCATGGATATTGTTGGATTTCTTTCACTTCAGAGTGTTTAACAAAGCAGATATGGAAAACAAGTCACTGTAAATCATGATCTTACACTTGCAAAGAAAGACAATTTCTGAAAGTGAGTATTGCCTTTGAACGTTTGGCCTTGGCAAAAGGAAGGATGAAACCGCCTGCAGAACTGCCAGATCCCTGCTTTGTGCTTGTTTTTTACAGGACATAAAAACTCTCCTCTTGTTGTGATTTATTGCTAAAGAATATTTATTACCTGTCTTACTTAGGGACTACCACTGTGTTAGCTTGGGAATAATTAGTGTAGAAGTAAATAAAAATTGTGTTCTACATGTTTCGCACCATGGGGAATTCAAAGGCATCAGGGAAGAGGCAGAAGATCCACGATGGAGGTCTCTGAGTCTTACAGATAAATACATGGATGTCCTTTTGTGCCTACACATCCATGACTCTTCTTTCTGGATGGAACTTCAATTTTTCAGTTGGAGTAGCTGGGGTTCTCTCTACATTCCCCAGATACTTTTTGTCCAGTTAATATAACTTGTAACACTTTAAGATCTCTAAAACCACAGCAAGATTTCCTTTCTTTTTTTTTTTCTTTTTTTTTTTTTTTTTTTTTCTTGCCTGTCTTTTTGTTGTTGATTTTAGACAATGCTTTATTTAGCTTTCATACCAGCTGGTTGTGTCAAAAAGAGCAGTTAGTTCATGGGTCAGAGAATCCCTTGTGATCATACACAGAGGGTGAGGCTGAAAATGAGAGAGGACTTCTTTGGTCTTTTTTTTAGTAACAATATTTTAGAGGCCCAATGACCATGAATCAGAAAATCAGGGCAGCATGAATGAGTAAATCCCCTGTATGGCAGACACAACATTTCTGAAAGGAAATCCTCTAAGGTGGAACAAACCCTCACCTCGTAGACAAAAGAGCTGGGGGGCTCTGGCCTTTTTCACATGTTGTGGTACTGCTTGGTGTGTTGTGTTTGGCTGTAGCAGATGAAGAAATTGCAGCTTCAGAGCTCATTCCACTGCTCCTTTCAAACAGCTCAGAGCCACCCTCATGCCTGCAGGGATGCAGAATTTAAGTGCTTGTTTAAAAATAAAAAATACCCGTCTCTGTGTGTAGCCCACCTTAGACATGTGGACTGGTATGACAACAACAGGAAGGAGAAAGTTTCCAAATATGACTTAGGCTGTTTTTTAGTAGGGAAGGAACAAAATTTTTTCAGTTTTTTGAATATTCTGTTCTTTAAAAGTATTCTTTGAATTAATTCCAACTGTGGAAGTGATTTTTGTTTCTAAGTGATACCCAGTGAGGACAAACTGAGGGTGTTAGAGCAGTTTGAGTAATGCATTGAGCCGGCATAATTTGGTAATAATTTTCTGTCACTCCTATTCAGTGTTGGATTTGAATCAGAAGTGTATAAGCAATTGCTCTGTAACCCATTATCTAATCTGCTACCTCATAAGAATCCTATTTTATTAAAGAAATGGTGATTCATATTAGATGCAGGTGTGCTAAGTCACTGTCTTGTGTTTTTCCAGCAGTCTGAGATTTTGATGTACCCCTGTAGGGTGAATGAATGGTTTCCTAATCTGCCAAGTTTTTTAGGGGGTGAATTCAGTGTTTTTAAACCTGGGAAAGCTTTGGGCAGGGCTGGTTGTACTGAGCCCTGCTCTGAAATAAATGCTTTCAAGGTGGTCACCTCTAGGTAGTGCAAAACCCGATGGTTCCCCTCACACTTTCCTCACTTTCCTGTATTATCTAAACAGTCAAACACATCCCAGCCTATGGCAGAGGAATTCAATGTGCTTCTTTAAAAGAGGGCTTTGCATTTAACTATTCCTTCAGGCCCTCCTTAATACAAACCAGTGATAATGCTCATTTGAATTATTGTGTGTTTTGTTGGAGAAATTGTAATGGGGATGTGCTGTTGATGTTTGGAAAACAACATATTTACCTCCCAGTGTTTTAAATCATAAAAGCACTTCTATTGGCTTATGGGATCTGGATGTTCAACATCAGGAGCTGTGATTTGGCTCCCAGCCTGGCATCCATTATATGTTGCCCCTTTAGCCTCCAAATTGGTAAAATGGCAGGCATACAAGTAACAGTGTACAATTAACTACAGTTTCTTCTTTAAATGCTGCTCCTGGCAAGTATATCATCCTTCTCCTACCTCTGCATTTTTCTGCTTCTTCAAGCTTTCCTTCCTCTTTCCAGCACTTCCTTGTGCAGTCACTTCAAGTGGTGATCTCTCAGTCTGGTTATTGTGTATATTCATGGATATTTATTTTTCCTCTGTTATGCACCTTGTTTTAATATGTGCATTAAAAAGATAATAGACATTTCTTTTTTTCCTACATGAGGTGTGCTATGTGCCATACTCTCTTCCACACGTTTAGAGAATCTTCCTTCATTTTTACCAATCACAGCTCTTGAAACGTGGTTTGTGTATCAATGATCAAACCGTAGCCATTTTAAAATGCATTTCTTCTTCTTCTTTCCTATCAGATATTGAGAAATGGTTGACTGCAATTTCTCAAAGTTGCAGGAACCAGTCTGAGCTTGCCTTCTGATCGAGTAAAGACTTAAGACATAAATGCTTTATAACAGGCCAGACTATGATTAAACCCATGGAGTTTTAACTTGTGAATACTTGACCAAATAAATGCCATAATCAACTGGAAAAGATTGCATGTGATGATTTGCTGGGTGTGAAAATCATTCTTTATTACTTTCTTTCTTTTTTACCTTCTTTATTTCCTTCTTTCATGACCCAAGTTTTCATTTGCAATCAGTCTCACAATATGCATGGAATCTTTAGAACCATCAGTTGTTTGGGTTATTTTAAAGAAATTGTGGCTTTCTAGAGGGTAGTATTTTAGGTCTTCATAGGGAATTTTGTGTTCCATTGGTGGGTTGAGCAAATACTTTTTTATCTTGCCTACTGTAACATCACTCATGGCTAGTTCCTATTAAAAGTATCTTGAGACTTTGGTAAAAATCATGCATTTCTTCCTTTTTAAAGGATCATTGTTTTTGAAAGCTAGAGAGACTTCTTTGTTTCTTAGCTTTTGGTCTCAAACAGAATGCATTTCTTTAGCTTAAAAATGCAAGGTTTCTGTTTAATCATGGATTGTGAGATCCCTTCTTTTGTGCATTTATGTTTGAAGGTATTCATTTGAGGGTAATTCCAAGTAAAAAGAAAGTCTCTTGTTGCCCACTGGATGTCTGCAGGTGTTCTAATCTCCTGCTATATCACTGTCTGGGAGATTTCACCTTCATGTTTAGGGAGTTCATTCGGGCTAATCAGGATTGGCAACTCTGTGCAAATGAGATTGTAAATGAAGCTTGAAAGTGGAATTTATTTTAAAGAAAATGTTTGGATCAAAGAGGCTGTGATATATTTATCTTTCTAATTTCCTCTTCCAGCTGAACATCCTTAACATTTTCATATTTTCTTATATTAAAAATTTTGAAAATCAAAGAAATTAAGGTGGATCATTAATATAAACTGCTGGTTTTTTCCTGAGTATCTGTCATACTTAATGCATTCAGAACGTAATTGTAGTGTATGGAGAATTCAGTCTTAACAAACAAGCTGAGAAAGAGACAAGTAAATTGGTTTTCCTTCTTCATTTTGAAATGTTTTCTTGAGAACAATGTTCTGCAGCAAAGAAGGTTAAATTATGGCTCCCATTTTGGTAGCAGCTCTGTGTTTTAGGAGCAGCGAGAGATGTTATTAAATGCCATTTCTCTCTGAAGTCCTTCCTAAACTCAGTGGAGTTGGTTTGAAAACTGATAGTGCTTTGCCCTTCATGAGCAGCTAGCTTATCTTTATGTTCCTGGAGACTTGTGGAATTTATTAAATCCTTTAAGGAATAAAAATGGCATATACTTTATACGCACAGATTGTTATCTATTTCCTTTTACTTTATTGCTGTTCCATGCCCATGCAAGGTCAGGGATGTCTCTGGTGCTGCCCGTGCTGGCAGAGCTGTGCTGTTCTCACGAGCACTCCTGGTTCTCTTCCTTCAAGTTCCTACTTGACTAAGGAAACGTTTGCATTGCTCTTTTGCCCTGTTCCTAACAGTTCCCTGAGGAGCTCTTTTCACTTTCTGTAGAGCATTTGCATTTTATCTTTGTAAGAGAGGAGTTTTGGCATCAATCTTTTTTCAACCCTAATGGGATTGATTTTGGAGTTACCTACATAACCATTCCCACATTCCTGCTTAAGTATAAGCCTTCAAAATACTTGGAACAATAACCATTACATATCAGAAGATTAACTAGACCGGAGAACAATAAAACTTAGTGAAGCAGGAATCTTCAAGTGATGTGGAATGATTTTTGAAGCTTATGTCAGTTTTGTGAGAGCTTTAATTTTACATCCCTATGTGTTTCAGATTACTTGACAATAGCAAGCTAATAGTAGGGTGTACTTTTTCTACTTAGAGAAGGGAATGGAACAATTTAAAAAAAAAAAAAAAGTACTTTCTTGCTTGAGAGGAGGAATGGTGCTCTCTGTTTGAGAATTTCTATGAGAAGAACTTCAGTTTGCCCTCTGTTGAAGTTGTCATTTCAGCAACCTGAACAAAGTGGTGGCGGAGAATTTTTGCTTGTAAAGCCTTTTGGGGAGCTTAATGTAGTTTGCAAGTTTTCCTGTGACATTTAGCAAGAATTGGTTAGGTTGTGGCAGTGTCACAATCCATATTTATGCATCAGAGATTGGTTTTCTTACCTTGGCTTGTGCCCCTTTTGTTAAAGTGGTTGCTGTAGAGTTAAATGTGCTGGCTGTGTAAATCTGTTTCCATATTGTGGATAGCGCTGAGTGGGGATATTCTTGGAGCATATGGTCGTGTTCTTCAAACAAGGGAAATCTAAAAAGAAGGAATTTCTCCAATACATAAAGGAGCACAGATCTTTCTGGAAGACAGCAATTTTTTGACAGTCAAATAATTTCATAATTTCTTTTCTTCTCTTTTTTTCTGGGCTTTCCCAGGCATGGTTAATGCATGTATGTAATTCCAAAACATGGAAAAAATAACCTTCTGGGATGTCCTTCTGAATCAAAGAAATGCAAAGCTGGAATGCTGAAATTAAGGCTGGAATAGCTGGGAAGAAAGTTTGTTAAGAGATGTATAATTTTGAAGGTATTAATTCTTTGCAGCCTGAGCTTTCATGTTTCAGACTGCTTCCTGCAGCAGAATATCAGAAGTTACCAATTCAGATTGTCAACACAGAGTAAACAGTCAAAATAAATTAAAATTGCCCTCTGTGATTTGTTGTCCCGAGGAATTTGAAAGGAAGTGGTGTTATTGAGATATGCTATTTTCTCAGCAGGGAAAGCAAATGTGCCTTCCTAAGACTTATCTGTCACTTCCTAAATACCTTATTCAAAACCATGCATATATTTTCATTTGTTTGTGATAGGCATAGAAGTGGGAAGTCTCCATTCATCCCTACTGCTCTCAACATAATATTTAACAAGGTTGACAGGTCTTGTAATTTGTTTGCTGCTTCTATTCTTTCACTTCTTTTTCTTCAGTTCACAAAAGAGCTGTATTCCAACTCCTGTCACTTTTTGTGTGCTAAACTCACTTCAAGTGAACCTACATTTAAATCTCAAATCTTCTGCTCTGAATTAAAAGGTGACTGCACTTACATGAATAGATTTTGAGGATGAAAATAATAAGCTTCAGTAGCTTAAAATTTCATTGCTAAATCTGTTAATACATACTAATTCTAAGCACTCCAATGCTGATTTAAGATCTTACTAGGAGCCTTTTCAGAGAGATTGCAGAATGAGTGCATGGGTACTAGGCACATGGGAAAGTCTGGCCATTAAATAATTCTTTAGATTAAAGAAAAGCAAAAAGGCACTGGAGAGCCTGAAGACTTTTGCTTAAAATGTGCCTAGGGTTGAAAATTCATTCCAGCAGTCTAGGATTGCTGCAAGCAACCAAATGCCTTCAGAAAACGTTGCAGCTACTTTATGGGGTGCGTTGCTTGATGGAAGATGCTGCTGTCAAACCTCCAAGTATGCATTTGCATTGCCTGGGAGTGTCACCCTGGCTGTACCAACTTTAATTTAAGTCTTAAAGTATTATGTTATGGACGGGAGGGAACAGAGGAGAAGAGGAATTTAGAACTTTGTCCAAATATAGAATTTAGGCCAAAAAGTTGCCTCTTAGCTCCCTGCCATTTTCCTTGTTAAAATTCAGTGAGATGTGAAAAGAAGAGGAATAATTGGGTGATGAGTTGCTGCATGAAAATTCCAAGGAGGAGTTTCTGTTTTGTGGCTCTGTGTCAAGAGCTTTCTTACCATGTGACTGTTTCCTAAAATGAGTGGGGAAGTGGTTGACAGTGTGGGTGTATTGAAGGTGACTGCAGTAAACTGTCATTAAATGCCCAAGATCATTTACCCTGTGTGACTGCTGTGCCCGTGCCCTGAACACCAAATCCTGTCAGGCTCTGGACCCTCTGGAGCTCCTGCTGGAGTAGCAAAACCACTGCTAAAAACCCCAACTTGCTTTACAGGTTTCCTGGCACCTTTCTGCAGTAGATGGAGGAAGAATGTACCAGACTTGTTGGAACAGACTGGTCTATGAGTGCATGGAAAAAATTCTTCCAGCCATACCATGACTGGAGAGAGGGTGTGTCCCGTGCAGCTTGGGAAGGGAAAGATTGTTTCCTGCAGGCAATCATCATCCTCCTGTGGCTGCCTCTCCCCAGAGTGAGCTCAGAGGCGTGGGTAGGAGGAGACCCATTCATCATGGCCCAGGCCTGCTGTCAGAGCCTGCTCCTGTGTGTAGCTGTGAGGATCTGCTTGGAGTTGTGCTCCTTTAATCTGTTCACGCTCTGCCCGCAGAACGGAGCCTTTGTGCTCGACATCATGGTGCCCTGCTTGGCCTTGCAAGCAAGGGAGCAAGGCAATCTTCCATATTCCTTGTGCCTCATTTCCGTGACAATAATGAATGAAAACAGCATTTTAAAGTTTGGAAAGGATTTAGACGTAGCTGTGTTTTCATTTTGGATTTTCTTAATTGTGATTCCTCAAGGAGCAAGTTTAAAACAATAAATCAGAAGGTGTTTAGTTCCCTATCTGGTTGCTAGTAATAAAATATCAAACTTAATCTTTTAATCGTTACTAGGCCAGACTTCCAGATATTTATCTTAATGCTTGGTTCCATGTTTAGTAGATGGTGGGGGTTAAAAAAAAGGAGTGTTTCATAGTTCTTTGCAGGGCCAGGAGTTGGTCTCTGTGATCCTTCTGGGTGTCTTCTTCCAATTCAGCCTATCTGTCATTCTGTGATCATTTATTCAGTATTTGGGGAAAGTTAGTCCAGGTTTAAGGTGTCTGTTCCAGTGTGCTTCACCTCTGAACTGCAGGAGTTGCTTCTAACCAAAGGCTTTGTGCAGCATGGAGGATCGTGGTATCAGGGATAACAAGGGAGAATACATTATGGTATTTCCCTCCCTTTTCCTTTTATGCTTTCACAAAGTAGAGGAATGTGTTTCTTGAAGGAATCAGTGAGTAACTTCAAGAGAATAAAATTATTTTCTTGTAACACATAGGTCTTGAACGTAATACTGAAGCAGTCGGTGAAAAATCTGTAGGTGAAGCTGGTTTTAATGCGGGAAGTGGAGAATGCGTAATTGAAACAGTATGCTGATGAAAAGGCATTATGTGAAATTGTCAGAAGTCATTATTATACACTAATTAACACTCCTTGCACCTTGGCTTATGCTGTTGTGTGCTAATATTTCCTCCTCTTTTGCCTATTATATTCCTTAACCTTTTTTGCAAGTACTTGGAAGCAGGCAGTGGTACTTGCCGTATTTTTCTCTTTTAAATGCTTTGTTAGAAAAACCTGTCACCTCTATAATATGGATTTTCCTCTTGATAGCAATTTAATGTGTGTGCTTGGGCTTTTGTTTTCCTAATGCTTAAAAGAGATTATAGCATAGATTGTATTTCATTCTAAGCAGATAATGTCAGATTGTAAAGGGAAAACTTTATTCTGTGCATGTAACTGATACTTTCTCTTGCTTGGGGCTTATCTCCCTTATGTCGTGAGCCTTTTCTGGAGAAAGCCTCCTGAAGATAACAAATTGAAACAGCCCAACAGAACTTCATACTTCACAGGACTTCTGGAAATGCTTCAGTGTGAAATCACACTGCTTAAAATGCCATCATGGGGTTTATGCACTACCTGAGGAAATAACAGCTTAGGCAATAGGTAGGGCAGGAATTGGTTCCATGAATGAATTTCATCCAGCACACTAAATTTAGCTAATAATGCTTTAGACTGATTACCATGATCTTTACATACTTATGAGTTTTGCCGCTGCTGCTCTTCTATTCTCCCTAGCACATCTATGTAATGTGAAGTTTAGTGCCTACTACAGATTTTCAGTGCTTTTCTAGGCTCCAAAATACAAAAGGCAGGGCATAAGCTGATGCCCAGTCTTTCCCTACATGCCCACACTTTGTGAGGCTCAGCTGATGAGCTCTCCATCCCCAGCTGCTTCCAAGCACTGACAGGGCTTCCTGCTGCTCAGATATGTTTAGCTGTCTGCATAAACCTTACTTCATTTAATATTTTCAGAATGGAAGAATCAAAAATTAAAGATGAAAATGGGGAGAGTGCCATGTGTTGAAGTAAATCTGGGATGAGAACAACTCACTGAAATCAGACTTCTTTTTCTCTCCTTGGTGATGGATTTGAGATGGGAGCAGTTCTTTCAGTCCTGAAGTATTTAGAGCAATTCTGCTTTTTTATCCAAGGCCAAACATGGAAAACTTTAGTACAGCAGAGGAAAAGCTCTCAACAGAAAATTCTGTTTATTGAAACCGTTGTGCAATCCATGACTGTCAGGGCTTTTCTTGCTCCAGTGTGCATGCCCACATACACATTCCTACTGAAAAATACCATTTACAGTTAATGCCTTAGGCACATCTCCAGTGTAGTGAACATGTATAATTTCTAACATAATATTATGTGGTAACTGTTGGCAAACTGTTCACTCTATGATGGAAGTCAGTTTAATTACTTCTTGATGTTAGGAAATGGCAGCTCTGAGAGGTACAAGCTGTCCCTTGTACTTCAGAGGCAAGCTACTGTCACGTCTGGGCTAGTTCCTCCTGTAAGTCCCTGCGCTGGATGATGTGGGAACACGAGTCTGTTGGAGGATGCTGCTGGGGCAGGGTGTGGGTACCAGGCAGGGAACAAAGTCTGGGCTGTGACGGGGTAGCCTGGGGCAAGGGGGTCACTTCCATTTAGGGGGAACTGCTGCAAGGGTGGTGTTTCCTCAGGCTGTGGTTGCTGTGATCTGTTCCTGAACTTTGACACTGATTGTGAAATTGGGTTTCCTTTTCTTCACGCTCTTTGTGTAATCCTGTGAGGAATCGCTCGATACACATCGGTCCTGGGGCTGCTTCAGGACTTCATGGTTTCCCAGGACCCTGGGGATAACGTGGGACCTTCTGGTTGGGATCCATTCTTCACTGAATTTAGCAAAATGTGTTTTACATAGGTGAAATTTTGCAAAAGGCCAAAGGGACAGGTTTTGGATGTTTGTGAACAGCTACCCTGAAACGCAGGCCTTTTGCTCCATGCAGAAATACATAAATAACACTTTTGGAAAAGCCTTTTGGTTTGCTCTCTAAGGTTGTGTCTTCATAATAGCTCTTCCCTAGATATGTTCTCAGTTTACAGATCTACTTGAGTGGTAAGAGTAGCACAAAAAATTACTTATATCCTCATCTTCTATTTTAATTTGACCAGAACGATTTTTGTAGTGAGACGGACCTGCAATTTTAATTTGGAAGGTCTTTGGTGCCTTGAATAACACATCTAATCTGTTATACCTGTAAATGATAACTGTGTTGGAATCATCCTTATCTTTTAAATAAAATCAATTTGATTTTCTCAAGTTCCTTTTTAATACTAGATGGCTTTCTGTGTCTGCCATTTTAGATCGATTGGTTTGCTTGTCTGCTGTCAAGGCTTGCCACTCTGTTGTTATTATTGGCAGTTCTGGAACACTTTTAATGTCTACTCAGTAAATTGAGCATTCATCGACGGTGGTTTTCCACAGCAGCTAATACAGTGCATCATCTCAGTTATTTCCTACTTCAGTGTGTATTTGAATCAGAAAATAATGGGATTTACCTGGGCAAACCTGATTCTTTCTCCTTTGCCTAGTAAATGTACTGCACCAACAAAATTAAGGATACGTTCAAGTAAGGAATGAATAAAAAAGGACATTAATGTTGAATTTCTGAGTTGAAACTTGTAGGTAGGTATGTAGCGTGCTGCCTGATGTAATTTTTCATATGTGCTGTAAGTACAAAAACTGGATTTTTCTCCTGGCCAGACTGTGCTCTCAAATTGTAAAAAAAATTATTTATTCCTTTTTTTTTTTTTTTTTAATTTGGTAGAAAAGAAACTACTTAATGCTAACCATAGAAGATTTGCCATTATATGACAAGAGGGGAATGGCCTTAAACTGACAGAGGGTAGGGTTAGCTTGGATATTAGGAAGAAATTTGGGGGTGATTGAGCAGATTGCCCAGACAGGTTGTGGACTCCCCATCCCTGGGAGTGTTCAAGGCCAGGTTGGATGGAGCTCTGAGCAACCTGGTGTAGTGAAAGGTGTCCCTGCCCATGGCAGGGGGTTGGAACTGGGTGATTTGTAAGGTCCCTTCCATCCCAAACCATTCTGTGGTTCTGAGAAATCTATCAGGCAGTCAACAAGAGTTTTCTAAATCTCACTCTATTACTTTCAGTAGCACTGTCAGATATTTATAGTAAAAGCAATTATGTTTGGTGGGGGTGGTGGTGATGGGGACAGACAGGATGGAAAGCGATTATAAAATGCCATTTCTCGCAAATGGTAGATGTCAAACAAAATGTAAAATCCAAAGGTGCCATGTAAGCTCTGTTCTCAGAACCTTTGTTTGGAAGACATGAGTTTTACTGACAGCTTATGACAGAAAGCTTACATTTTCTAGGGTGGGCTGAAATGTGTCTGAAATGGATGGCAGTCAATCTCAGCCATTCACATCTCTGGTTTTCACATTTTGATGCAGCTAGAATGAAATGAAAAAAGCACTATAGAAGCAAAACCGAAGTAATTGGAACCTAATCATGCTTAATTATTAGGCATGTGTTTAATTTTAGGCATATAAATAGGCCTGCTGAAGGGAAAAGGACATATTCTTTTCATTGCCTAATAAGACTTTTGTCGTATGTACGCTCTTCAAGTAGTTGGATGTTTCTGATATTTTAACAGAAGGATCCTTGTAGTCATCCAGTTACCCAGGCTTTTTGTTAAATAGGCTTTAACTCTTTATTAGTGTTAGTTAAATAGGCTTGAACTTTCTCCCCAAGAATAAATAACCTTACAATAGGATTATCAAAATGGATAATGTAACCATGTTTCATTGCCTTAGTTAGGGTTTATACCCAGGTATGCAGTCACTTTTTTTGCCCTTTTTATTTACATTTTTCTTTTTCATCCTCTTTTTTTCCCCCCTGCAAAAGGGAGCACATGTTCCACACTGTTTGCATTAATGAGCCTTTGATGCCACTGCTAAATGTAGGAGGTGGGGGCAACTTACTCTTGGTTTCAGTTAATGATTGCACACAGCATTATTGATTTCTCATGCAGAGAGGACCTGCTGATATACTTTTATATATTTTCCAGGCTGGATGCTCAGTTTTGCCCAAGGACAGTCTTTTTTTGTGGCATTAGAAGTCTGACCAAAATAGAGAAGTTTTTGTTCCTGTGTCATGCACTGGCACAGGTGGAACTTTTACAGGAGTGCATCTTCCTGCTTAGAATGTCCACATCAGAGTTGGTTACACAATGACATTAATAAAAGCATGTATCTTCATACCATCATAGGAAAAATTACTTAAGCAATAAAGAATTGTATTTTTCACCATAAAGGCTAAGATTTTTGAACATGTTTTTATGAACCTGGCACAAAAGGGATGGTATTTTACAGGGATGCTTTCTGTTTGCAACATGTATTATTAGGGCAGAAGTGTGGTGCTTTTGAGCTTAGACTTAGATCTGCTTTTCACCTCCAGAGAGATGTAGCATAAGTTTTCACTTCTGAAAATTCATCTGTGCTGACATTCTCATTTTCAACTCATTAGGAGCCTCCAGAGCAGCAAGGCTGAGGTATGCTTTGTGGTTCTGAATTTATATATCTCTTGGGTAACAGCAGAGCCTTGAAAGCTCTAGAGAACTGAGTTTCAAAGAACATGGCAAGCCAAAAGGTTGACTAAAATCATGTGTCCCTGCACCTAACCTCATCACCCCAGTCATTTTCAATCGTTCATAGTCATATGCTTTTCAGTCTTGTTCAATAACAGATCTGCAGACCTTTGACATCTCTATTTAAAAATGAACTGACAGCTTTCCAGCAACAGCTGGTGAAAGGCACTTCTAACTGTTCATTATGAAATGGATTAAAAGAAAGCATGTAGTTTCATATTTCCTACTTTGTCTCCAAGTTCAAACTGATTTTTACGGAATTTTTTGTTTCTGCTTGACATAGATTGAGCTTATATGTAATATGTGCTTTTTACTTTACTAAATATTTCCTCACGTGAGAAGTGTGAAGCCAACAGTCTTGGCAGGGTGTGTCAGCATTGTGAGTAAATTTTATAATTGGTTGAATTGCTTTTAAAATGCTACCTACAATAATTTCCTCAGATGCTGCATCTCCAATTTTTCTGTACAGTTCAAAGAGACCACACAGTTGATTGCAATTTGAATTGTTCTTGCAATTTAAACATAGCAAATTGAAATCTAACTTGGGGCATCCCATTGAAATATAGTAGCAACTATTGGTAATATTTCTCTCTAAATTACTTTATAAATAGGTTAATTTCTCATTAATATTCCTGGTTAATCTAAGCAGCCAGGTATACAGGGAAAGTCAGGGCTTTTCTGGAGTCTGCTGGCAAAGGTTGTAACAAGGAAATAGTTTCATAACATAAAAGCCTGTCCACATGCTTACACATTCCTAAATGCAAATTTTAAGGCTAATTTCCATGTCAGTATTCAGATATTTCCTTAGACTGATGGCTGGAATTTTCTTAATAATATGAACTACACGTCTGTGTCTTTATGAAAAATCTGAAGCCTTAAATTTTCAGTGATGGCAGTAATCATCATCTAAGCAAAAAGCATTCGTCTCCCTGCTCTGATCTCCAACCACTACTATCATGCTATTGAAAGTTCCCCAAATATGTCAATTTGCTTTCAGACTTTGATCCCTGACTCCTCTCTCGAGTTCCCCCAGGGCAACATTCCACTTCCCTGACCATCTTGTATGTAAATTGTTTTCAAATGAGTGAATTAATCAACATTGCAGAACCTTAATTGAAAATACAACTGATGATGCATGTCAGTTCATTCAAGTTAGAAATATATTTTAATTTTCACGTTCCCCAGAGCAATTAGCATTTCCCACTTTAACTTTTCAACCCTTCAAGATTACATACGGATTTTAACCTGAAAAATGCTGAAAGTACCATTGTCAAATGCCAGCTTTTAACTTCCATTCTGTTTAATGCCAAGAAAAACATCTTAAGAAATGTTAATAAAAAAATTGCAAAGACAAATATGGAAGAAGCTCCTAGCAGGAGATAGATGATGGAGGTAGCCAAGCAAAGGGACAGCCTGGTGGCTATTGCAGACAAACATTTGAGGTCAAGTATTAAACTTTTTTTTTTTCTCTATAGTTGTACATCCAGTTTGTTGCTAATACAGTTTTTACTGTTTGGCCCCAAGTACTGCCTTCCCCACCTTTTTTGGGATATTAAATGCATAAAGTGGTTCATGTGATTCAAACAGCTGTACTAGGAAGAAGGTGGGGTTTTTTTAAACTATTCTTATTTTAAATTGAAGAGCTTCTTAAAAGAGAAGCACTTCAGCAAGTTAAATTACTTAATGCTGCACATCCTTGGAACCCTAATCACTTCCAGATGGAGCAATTCATACTTCTAAGAGAGCACTAATTTTTAAAGTGAATCAGGGGTTTGGGTATCTGCATCTTAGAGTACCCTTGTACATTGCAGAGGCAAAGCCCTTAAAAAATTAAGCAATCTAGTTTTGAAAATAAGTACTTTATTTTTAAACTTTATTTAAGTAGTTCCCATTAAAACCAGATTTTATTTCCTGCTGCTGTTCATATGGTACTCATATGCATTCCTTTGAAAATGCAGTAAATAGAGGTATGAGAGTAGGAAATGTAATTTGGTGAAATACCTCTGGAAAGGCAACCCCTGTGTAGGTGAAAGTGAGATAACTTTATATGTGCCCTTCAAGGCACTTCTTAGTAATTGTTGTCTTTGCTAAAAATCTTCTGTTTCTCTTCACACATCTGGTTTTTAAATCCCATTTTCAAGTTATCTTTTACAGTTAATTGCATTCAAAAACCAACCCGTTTCTTTTTGTCTTGTGGGCTTGAGGAAATGAACACACCGCTCACTGTTGCAGTGTTCAGACATTCTGTCAGTAAAATCAATGCAAAATCACAGTGTCATGACTCACTTCTTGGCCTCTTGGGGCAGTTCCCTACAACACTGACAATTTCTTAGTGATCTAAACACGATGTAGGGGAATCTTTTCCCCAGCAGTGTTACACAGGCTCGTATTCCCTGGAAAAAGGGTTGAGTATAGTGGTGTTTGTTGCTCAGAGCTGTAACTGTCCTTAGAGAGCGGGGAGAGAGTCTCTGTCTCTGCAGTTAAAAAGAAAACTTCGTAAATATCAAACAAATACAACTTCTGTAGGAAATTCTATTTGAAATTTTATCTATTTCTCATTGGGAATGTCTTTCAGTGAGTGTGATTTCAAAAGAGGGATTCATGGCTAGCCCCACTGTTCATTTCTGTTTCATGGCTTAGCAGACGAATAGAAAGAATAATACAACTTATCTAATACTTAAAATAAGTCCAGAAAATGCTAAATCACACGTTCATTTTGCTGTACAGATATATGAATGCTAAATCACACGTTCATTTTGCTGTACAGATATATGTAAACATTTTATTGTGGAGTTCTGTATAATTTGCTTTTTTCTTTTAGGGTCAGTGGAGGATAGGCTCATGGAAAAAGTGGTAAATCATGTAAAATTATGGACATCCTTTTTCTCTTTGTGCTCAGAAGAAAAGGGGGGAAGCAGCAAGGGAGTTGTACTGGGATAAACCAGGCTGTAAGGACCAAGTGAGTCATGGCACATTCACTGGCCATTCTTGTTGATACCAAGATAACACCAAATGTGTCATCATTTTCACCTTGGGACTTTTTCTGTGTGGTTATTCCTTGGCCAGCCAAAGGCAGGTTCCAAATCACACCCCATTGTCCCTGAAGGTGACGTGAAGGGCTGGCACTGCCTGGCACATCCCATCAGCTCAGTGTTTGAGTAACTGTGGCATTGCATCCAACAGCCAAGGAAAAAGCTGCAGCACAGAGCATGTGGCTCTCAGCCCACGTGTGGTGCTTTCCAGGCCTTCTTTGATAGCTACCATTGTCACTTTGCCCTGCAGACAGAGGTTTTATTTAATAATGAGTTCTGTTAGCAAAGAAAAAGGTGCATTTTATCATGTTTTGTGCTTGTCAGAGGTGCTTTTATTTACTTTGAAGTCAGTTGAGTCCTGAAACAAGCCTAGTTTCTCTGTTTCCTCCCTACCTGCAGCCTCAGTAATTTATGTAGACAGTTTGGTGTTATGTATCAAGTTATTTTAATTATCTGTAAATTTGCATTCCACATTTTCTCATCATAGATTGTCACAGAAAAACTAATTCTCAAAATACATCTTAGATCAAAACACAGTGTATAAATTTTAGGAAGTTCAGTTGTTCTATGATTGTAGGCTAAGAATTTTTCCTACCATGACAATGAGTTTTTAAGTTGTAAATGCAACCTATTTTAATGATAATGCATTAGCAATTAATTTCTGAAAGCTCCAGTTTCTGTCATTACTGTGTGTCTGTGATGAACTCCACATACAGTTACTGCAACATACATATGGAACATTTTTCTCATTTTGAATTTGTTAAACATTACTTGAGGAATGCAGGAAAGATTTTTTACAATTTTCATGCTACAATAATTGGGTGATAATAATGTTAATATTGGGAAGAGTAAAGGAAAAGAGCAATGCTATGAAATACCACCATTACAGAAATTACCAGCTCATCATGAAGACGTGTAAATCCACAGTGTTAATGTCTGGCCCTCTCAGTTTTTGGAAAGATCCCTCATTTTTGGGTTGTTGTTGGAAGTTTTCTTCTGTCAGAGGTTTATATCAAAACTATAAGTGTGTGCCTTGATATATATTTGCTAAATATGTTTATAAAAGCTGACACTGTAAAATGGTCTCAAGTAAGACACTTTTTTTCTGGAGGAGGTCATACTCTCAGGACACAAGTTTTTATAGTGGCGTGGGTTAGTTCAGCGTAGAATTTAAAGACTTGAAAATTTGCTACTGCTCATTTTGTGAAAGCTAGATTACAAATGAAAGACTTTGTATTCATGTGATATGCAAAGCCTAGGCCTGCCTTGCCAGCTGGTCAGCTGCCAGGTATAAATTATGCTGTAGGTATTTTCATGTAGAATATGGATAACATACTGCAATTTCTGTGTTTAATTTATTAAAGTACAGTAAAAAGCAATATATAGTCAGCATTTGTGTCCTTTAACTGCACACTAGGCATATGCTTTTGTTCTAAATGTAATCAAAATTATGGTATCTCAGATACCACTTAGTGAAATCCATTGGCAAAGGCTACAGTTTTTATTGTGATGACTATATTTTTACATGTCTTTAAACTAAATGGCTTTGCTGTTACTGCTGATTTTGGAGGCGACGTTCTTTCCCTTGCAGCATGGTGCACAGCTGCTTTGTGGAACAGGGAATGTGGAAAGGTTGGTGGTGCTCCCACTTCTCAGGTCCATACTAATAACAGGGAAATAAATCAAAATCATTATGCTGATGCTCTTCCACATATTTCTAACACCTGCTCCACGGGTGGCCACGGATAAGTTCCTAAGTAGTCCCATGGCACAGTTTAAAACACCTTCATCTATATTGGCAGCAGTTTTCTTGTGTTGAGAGAACATCCCACAGGCAGTGACTCTCTTGGAAGATCATTACAGCCTAGGATATGTGGCTTAGTATAGCTGAAAAAAATTCACATGCAAATCTTCCATTTGGACTCAGTACAGGTATAGGGAGTAGAAAATTATTGCATGATGCCTTCTTCCTTCCTAAAGTAGTTTAAAAGTGGATGCAAAGTTATCTTTGAAGATTCCAACGCCAATTAAAGCAATAGCAACATAATCAGTCATTACAGCATCCTGTATTTTAAAGACCCAAAGAGCTAAATCTTCTTCTTCTAAATCTTTGATGGTGTCTCCATATATTTTATTTCCATCTGGGATGTCAGACAGTCAAATAGTTTTCAAAAGTTGGTCATCTACTCTTGGGGGCCAGGATGTCTTTATTTTAGCTAGCCCATAAGGAAGTTTGAGTTTTAGGGAAATATTTATGCAATAAATATTTATACCAATATTTATTGTTAACTGTTATTGTCTGATCTTTGCTGCATAAAGAAGGTCATGTGTCACTTTTAAAATTCCTTTAAAATTTGCTTAGTATCTCATCAATGAGGGTATAAGCTCTGGCCAAAGAAAAAGGCTTATCTATAAAAAAACCCAACTATCCTTTGTAGTCAGGGCAAAATCTGGGTTCTGAGCCCAAATCTATGGGCTTCTCTAGCCTTTGTATAGTGAATTAGAACCCCAAGTAGTTTTTTATAGCTATAACCTTGAGCAGTTGTTTTGAGATAGATACCAATAAATATAATGGGTCCACAGGGAAGAGACAGAGCATTTTCAGATTTATGAAGGGGAAAAAATCAATAGTCTCCCTGAGGCTGTATAAGTCATGAGTACTACCAGTAGTTTTATGCAAAGTTGACAATATCATGAAATATAAACCCTTGGTTTGGAATTTTACCAGGAATTAAAGTGGCATTAAAAAGAAAAGTAAATGTTTTGGCATATGGATTAAGAAGGTGGTTTGTATTTCTTATCATTTTGCACTGCAAATTCCTTTCAGCTGAGCAATAAAAGACGGTTCAGAAAAGATTTAAGAAGAGGTTGGTTCTCAGTCCCCATGTCTCATCTGAATTATGTCTTTCACCACCCCCTATTAAATGCATCTGTCTCTGAGGAATGCTCATTCTGTAAGTGGTGGGGCACTGGGAGTGCTCTTTAGCTCGCTGGATGTCATGGAATTGGGAATAGATGCTGATTTTGAAAGGGTTGTGCATGCAATTCACTTAACACATAGCAATAGCTATAAATTGTAAAAAGTCACATCTACATACACAACAGTTTTGAGAAGTCATCGAGTTGCTCCCGAGTCTTCCCTGTCTGTCCTCCTCTGCACATGCTGGTTTGGTTTTCAGGTTGTTGGTGGGCTTTGTCTCAAAACAAAGTGAAAAGAAAAAGAAAATGTACTCAAGTTTACAGATAGATATCTGTATAGAAAAACATCAGCTGTTACCTGAGTAGCACAAATTGCACGGTGGCATGAATTGATGTGTACGTACTGGAAATTGTATTTCTGTCTTGGAAGGATTACTTCCATAAGAGTGACCTGTGAGTGAAACAAAGGGAAAATAATTCTCTACTGAAGACATTGTGATTCAGTTCTGCCCTTTCAAGTAGAAGTCCAATTTGCAAACCCTCTTGTTCGGTTACTACCTCATCAATGTTTTTAAAATTATCATTTTTCATTTTCCTATATATAGTGCACTTTATCCAAAGAGTGACATTGCCCATAGGTGCTTCACTTCTAGTTGCTTTAAAAGTCTGTTGGCAAGGAATTTGGGATGGCTTCTTACGGTACTCAGTCATGTTGTGATTGTGGCCTGTTGTTTGAAGACCAGGAAGATTGCATTGAGGAAGTTTCCTATTTATTTTACCTCAGTATACTACAAATTTAGATACCACAGAAAAGATCACATAATTGGAATGTAGGGGATGTTACATTGAGAAGTTCTGAGAAATATTATATTTCTACTGTTCCCCAAAAAAGAAAGTGTTGCTGCTGCTGGAAAACTGAGAACGTTAACAGCATGTGAAAGATTTTTCACTCTTTATCTACAGTTTAAAAGACTTAAAGGAAATACTTGTTTTACATGTGGACTGGAAGAGAATCCTGCTTGCTCCTGGAAGGGAACCCTGCTTACTCCTTGTTAGCTATGCTAATAGAGGTGTAAATAAGAAGCCCTATGTAATCTACACTGGCATCTGTGGAGCAGCCTTCTGGTCGGAGCTCGAGGCTGGGCTGCCCGAGCAGGAGCTGCTGGCTCTGCCTGCACAGGTCCATTCATGGGGCCAAACCTCCTCCGGCTGCCTCCTGCCCCCAGCAGCCTTTGAGGTGGGCAAGGAGGGCTGGATGTTAGGCATGTTCTCCTCCATGGTCCCAGACAGCTGTGTTGTGAACACACGGTAGCTGTGTCTCTTCCCATGTGAACAGAGCCTTAAAAAAATAAGGGAACCTGTGCTTGGGTGCAACCCATGGCAAGACAGGCTTTGCAGGGCTGGTTACTTCTACCACCAGCCGTGATCCTCACCCAGCCTTCCTGCCTTGGCTTTGCAGAGGGGAGGGGACAGGAATTCTGCACTTCCCATTTCAGGCTTTTGCCATGTCTGTGGCCCAGAAGATTGAATAGTATCAGGCTCTTTTTTTAAATGTAGTATCTGCCTGTAGTTTTTAAAATGGAAAAAAAAAAACCCCAACAAACAAACAACCAAAAAATAAACAAAGGAGAGAAAAAGTTTCAGCTGTTTGGGATGTGCATGTAGTTTGGATATGCACAAGTGGGAATAAATTTAAACATGCAGCCCCAAAGTAAACAGATATGACTGTGAATATACACAGGGAACACATCAGTTGAGCTTTACACAGTCATTTTTCAAGTTAAACATGCTTTAATGTAAGCCATAAATTTCATCATATGAATATTTTTATGAGCTGTATTTCATCCATTTATTATTCTGGAGTTCCAGATAGTGACAACAGGTAAATACAGTGCCAGTCCGCCTGCATGTTGAGTCACTGGGAGCCTTCTCTCTCCTACACATTGTTTGAGCAAGAGGAACAAATTACTGGTATCATTTCAGACATATCTCAGTGAGATTTTTGTTTGACAGTGCAGCTGCCATGATTTCATGCATTAGTCCAGGCTGCACATTTCTGACTTCAGGTTCAAGGTGGAGGTTCTAGTTTTGAGGATTCAAATGTGTTACTAATGGCAGCTTCTTCTCAGTATTTTCACCTATTTTGGGTCAGATTTTACATTTACTTGGATCTTGACTCTCAGCTTGTAAATTAAAATAATTTCTAAATCTGTAAAGTTGTAGTGCTCATGAAGCAATGAAATACACTGAAAGTAATATACATTAGAATAATTTGCTACAGATTTCAGACAGATTATTGTGCATGTGCTGTATTACATGCACCTGTGTTATTAAAAAAAGTCTGGAGTGACTAAGAACCCTGTGAGAAATAGGGCTGTGAAGGGAGCTCTGCCACAGTCTGCCTTGGGCAAACAAAATCTTGATACCACAAGAATATTCAGGTGAGGACGTGGAGTCTGCTGGGGAGGCTGTGGCCTGCTAAGGACCAGATTCACGCTGTCTGTCTTTGGGTGCTTAACTGAGGGATGTGAGTTTAGGAACCTGCAGATGTGAATGAAGGAGGAACGCCCAGCTCTCCCTCCTCCCTCCTGAGGAAGGACAGCTCAGTTGATAATTCAGGCATATTTGTGAAGTGTCTGATGGATAAACGGCACCCTGGAGCATGGGTGAAAGTTTGTCACTGGAAAAGAGCTTTTAGAGGATGGCAGTGCATGTCAGACATTATGAATTCAACCAAGCCTGTTTAATCATTAATTTGGAATGAAATATCTTTTTCTGATATAGAACCCACCTTGGGTTATAAGCATCAAAGAGCCAGTAAAGTGCAAAAAACAACTTTAAAGAGTAACTTCTTATTCACTGTATTGATGTTATGTGTTATATGATGTTATATACAAATAAATGTCCTGTATCTTTAGAAGGCAGTTTAGAGTTTTTCCTACATGTACCTGAGAAGTAACAGCCTCTTTTGAAAGCTTTACTGCAGAGAAGTAGATCTCAGCACAGTCCAAGAGCCAATGTAGCTCCCTAAATTTGCTTTTCCTGTTTCAGTCTTATTAGTATTTTCATCACTAGCTTAAAATTAATCAGGGCAGACAAGTCCTTGCAGCCATGAAGCAAAGTGCTGGAAGCAGTTATTGCTTTTATGAGTGCTGTACCATAGCAACCCTATCTGTGGCATGTACCAAAGCACTGCAATTTGAATTTTGGGAGATGAAGGAAGTAGCTCTAGTTTTAGAATCCTTAATCTGCAAATGGTATAGAGCTTTGGATGCGGTGTAACCTCGCTTGCCAGGCGAGGCGCCGTGCCTTAGAGCTGTAGAGGAGCTTTCTAATTCTTTTCCAAGAGTAATGACATCTCTCATCTGTGTGTTGATGACAAAATTGCCATGTTTCTAGACAAGGGATTGTACTGTATCATGTAATCTTTTTCTCCGTCTTCACTCAGAAAGAGATTATATTTGCTTCAAAACATCGTCGTAACAAGGAACTGATTCTGTGAATTTGAGAATAACATCCTCTCTCTGCTCCAAATACCCAAATCTTTTTTTGATTGTTATTCATTTCTTTATGCAGAGAAATCCACCGTTGCCTTTGGTCATTGCAGCTTCTTATATCTTCTTCTAGTGCTACACTTAAAGATTTTGTCATGCCAATTCAAATAAAAATTATATGCTGAATTGGAAATGCTTTATGGTCCTTACAGTGGATAAAATATGTTAATTTGTGTAAATGCTCTTCTGAGTGCAGA
The DNA here is from genome assembly GCA_020086605.1 of Lanius collurio. NCBI lineage: Eukaryota > Metazoa > Chordata > Aves > Passeriformes > Laniidae > Lanius > Lanius collurio. The sequence goes on from JACBWW010000042.1 coordinate 6,685,227, forward strand.
TGCTTGTGCTGAAAGCATGCTTATCTTAAAAGCTGCATGTCTTTCATTCTTTTGTATGCACAGTTTATTTTTTTAATATGTCTAATATTTCAGGAGAGTTTTTAAAGGAGATACTGGAAGCTAAGTGAAAAAAAACTCTCCTTGCTTTTCATAAATATTCATGGTTTCATAGAAAATCTTATAACTGAATTGCTATTTTTTTTTTGAGGTTTTGTGTGTTCTTCCCCTTTCCACCCTTTTTCCTCCCTTCCTTTATGCTTCATTTCATTGCTATAGATTAGCAATGCTAAAGAATGCTAGGTTGGCTGTGCCATTATATGCTTGACATCAAATCTGGTATGTGAAGTGTTAGTCTGCTCACTTTTGTTACATACGTTTTATGTATCTTAATGATGTGTGATAACACACAAGTGAATTAAGCAGAGTTAATATGATGAACTATGTACTTTCAAGGTTTAGAGTGTAAGCTGAAGCATTTATTTGTGTGTTGTAGTTATTTAGCCTATAAATAGAAATATATGTGCATTGCCTTTGAGGTCAGCAACCACAATATTGCATTATAGGTTAATTATGAAGGAAAACTTAGTAAGAAACTTATTTTGGAAGTACTTCTTTGTGAGTGCTCTTTATTGGAAAAGATTTCTGTCAGAACTCACTTGTTAAATTCATATTCTGAATCTAAAGGCCATTTAATTTAAGTAAGACTACAGCTTGGTTCCCAGGCACAGGTATGAGAATAGACTAATTCTGATTCAAGGGAAGCGGCGCTTTTTTTATCAGATTCAATATTTTTTCTCATTGATGAGATGTCATCTTGGTCTTCCTGTTTTTAGTGGAACCTCTTTTACTCGAAAGAATTATCAGAAGCCATGCCAGGTAAAGCAGAAATAAATGTCTGCTACCAGCAGTGAGGTGGTACCACTGCAAATACTGACCTGTTAGAAAAACCTGTGCAGCAAAATACATGCATACATTTTCCTTACAACAAAATATGGGCATATATAATATTATAATCATTAAATATTCATTTTTTAGGTGTTCAAGTCTACACCTGCCGTAAATCGGTGCACTATATAATACATAAAAGATGGATGGTGTAGTGTGGCAAGAGTAATGAATTTCACTTTTCCTGCTATGAAACCCACAGAGCCTGGTATCAACTGATCATAAATAAATGCCCAGTCAACAGCAGTGTCAGTCCCTGTAAGGAGAGCTTTGGGGTAGATAAATCAAATGTTGTTTAGGACGTTTTTCTCGGTAGGAAAGAAATACACAAGTGCTTTCTGGATGTTATTCACTGCTGATTATTCACTGCACACTTTTATTCCATCTCATTCACTGAATTTCAATGTATTAGACATTTAAAATTCAGTCAAATGCTAGGGAGAAAGGGTAAAAATGGCAAAGGATGAGGATATTCAAATCTCTCTGGAGGAAGTGAGTATATAAAGCTGAAAGCTGACAGTGCACTATAATAGCAGAGACCTGTAGTCCTTTTTCCCTGGTCAATAACTTAGTCAAAAAGACAGCTTTGCATATATTACAAAGAAATCCTTTAATAATGTATTTCTCTTTCAGAGATTTACCCTTCTTCCCCTGCCTTTTTGGCCTGTTTTTCACCATGAAAAATGCAGTTTGCATTCATGTACCATGTTCCTGTTTGAGTAACACAGACACAGAGTGTCATTTATACAACCCACACTTGCCCATGGCTTTCTTAGGGACAGTGCAGGAATGGCTGGTAAAATCCCAAATTCACTTGTTACAGCTTGCCATGGATTGCACTGGACTGGAAAAGTATTGTGGAGGAAGCAGTGTTTTAGGTTTTTTGCTGAACTTAAAGATTCTACTACTGCTTCTAGGAAAGCTAAATAAACAGAAACAGAGGTTACAAATTCAGATAATTTCCTGTCCTTTCAGTTCTTTAGTTTGTGTATGGCCATGGAAATGGAAAATCCAGTGATTTGTCCCTGGTCACATCTAGGACTCCAATAGAAAGGGAGGTCTTGAAGAACTGAGCGTAGGGAAAGGTGAATATATAAAGAAAGTGTGTATGTGTAGTTAAAAAAACCTCCCAACTTATTTCTATGTCATATATGGTGGCCTGAAATAAAAACTGATGCAAGTCATTCCTAGAAGCAAATAATGTTTTAAAAGTAACAAGCATAGGCTTTACATCCTCTGGCCTCGTGCAGCCTCTATCCCAGTGGCATAGAATTTAATGATTCAATCAGGAATGAAGCTGAAATTCAGATTTATTCCTCTGCTACGGATGAGCCACAGTGGAGCATAGGGCTGTTGTGGTCAAGTCTGAACCTGGCCATACATTTGTGTATTTTCTCACTTTTTCTCTTCATTAGGATTCCTTTTTAGTTTCTAGGACTTTGAGATTTCTGCCCATTCCAAATTCTTTAGCTAGCATGTTTGAAGCTAGCAGGGAGTCTAAGAGATGAAGAGCTTCTGAGATGTTACATATGTAAAACGTCACAGCAATGATGGCCCTGTCATCAACTTCCCTCTTTCAACAAATAGCCGAATTATATAACCAATGTATGTAAAGAAATTGCCTCCTCCTACTTATTTCAAGTGCTTTTGAGTGGAAAAGGTCCACCAACATTCATGTAAAACACTTAAATAAAATTGCTCTGGCTGTTTGCACTCAGCTGTGGTGCTACCAAAGAGAGTTGTTGAAATAACTTCAGAAATCCTGCAGATGGTTCTCCTGGCTGTTGAAGCTGGAGATTCTGACTTGCTGAAATGCTTGTCTATGCCATGGCAGATTGGAGACTCCTCTTCCTTGTCATTTTGGTTATGTTTAGTATGTATCTATGAAGTAAATAGAACACAGATCGTGTGACCTAGCTCACTGTGAAAGCCAGCTCTATGACCTCTTCTGATGTTGAATAATAACAACAACAATGACATCAATAAAAATATCAGCTTCCAGTTCAAGTCTTGCATGCTACACTGATGCTAAAGTTGATGACACAATTAATGTCTTTCACCTATAATGGTAATATGGGTTAATATAATATTACATGGATGATTAAAATGATTAGTTGTACTTTGTTTAAATAAAGGTTAATAGCTAAATATGAATAAGCATAGGCTAGACACAACCAAAGTGGAGAGGTGAAATGCCTTGGCTAACAGTATTCTGGATGTATATAAAAGGAATTGTGGAAGATAATGTGGATAATGGAAGTGCAGGGATAGGAGGATCCTTTCATCTTAATTAAAAATATTTAGGACCTGAATGGGAAACTTTGAGGGGTTTAAGAGGTAGCTACTAAAAATTCTGCACTGGGTAAATAAATAAAAAACTATAGAAGCAGCTGTTGTGAAGGAAAAAAGGAGTGCAAACCAATTTCATTTGATAGTGGAGCAGTGGCAGTGTCACTGATAGTTGGAACCATAAGGGATGCAACAAGAAAGAGGAAGAACTGAATTTTTTCCTGTTTGTGTTTTTAAGATACTGCTTGCCTATCCAGGGTATGATTCCTGGAAATGCGTAATGTGGCAAGGGAGTGAAGGAAAAGGGGATATAAAACAGCCAGAGAAAAAATTAGTTGCAGTTCATTCTGCTTTAGTACAATAATAAATGAAGATGAAATCATGATGTAAAAGGAAAGAACAAGGCAGGCATAAGTTAACACGTTTAAAGGACTTGATCCAGTTGGTTTAATGTGTTAAAGAGCTTAGTGTATATCCTGATGTGTCTCAGATGAAACGCTTACAGATATGCACTAAAAGAAAATAGATGAAAGACTCAAATTTTCAAGGCAGGTATTATTTTTTTTTTTTTTTAGCTGTGAAATCTGGCTGCCAATGCATAAAGATTTCCTGTTAAGTGAAAACAGAAGAAAGGAAAACGGAGATAAAATCTCTTCCATCAAACTCTACTGCATCAAAGCACATAAGACAAATATTCCTTTCACATTTGTTTAGTGAATGTTAGTGTCTGAATCTTTGAGGGGACTTTGGTCCACAAAATGTTATCGCCCTTTGTTTTTGCCAGCACTGCACTGTAGTTTTAAGGAGGGAAGTGGAGTGGAAGTAAGAATTCCCATACAAGCAAATACCTCACAGTGTTGTAACCAGCCACAGGATGAAACATGGGACTGTTACACTTCAGCAATAAACTGCCAAGGCTTCAAAGAGCTTTAATGTCCCCCCAAAATCCTGTCACTGCCATGACACATTTAACCCCTTTATTCCATGGCTCAGGTTTTGTGCCATAGGACTTGTGGACAATGGAGCAGCTGCCATTTGCTGGCTCTCTGCTACCAGCCTTTGAATGAGACACGTCATTGGCAACAATGGCAGAGTGAGGGGTGCCCTTGGGAGGAGCCCGTTCTGACTTCGGCGCCTGGGTTAGGAACAGTGCCCCAGGAAATGCTGTAAGCATCAAGGAATTCCATATTTAATGATATCACCCTGTAGGCCTGTCTGCTTTGAACATCTTAGGCTACTGAAAATCAGATTGGTTTTAGATCATAAAGAATTGTAAACTTTTCATTGTCGGAGATAGAATGTGATTAATATGGAAGTAGTTGGATATATTACATCCATAATATATGGATGCTTTTTTTTAACTTATTCTAAACAGAGAAGAAACCAGTGTATTTACTGCAAAAATATCTTGAATTACCACGGTGCTGTGCTTTTTTAGTCATTACTGACTTTTTTACCTGGAGTCTCCACCCAGATGATCTCAGTATCCAGCTTAGATATGAGGTGACACAACAGAGAATAAGAAAACCTTAGGCCTGGGAAAGGGAGAGGACATTTACATAAAGTAAATGAAGGTCTTTGATTGCACTCAAGTTACACAGGATAATGTGTTAGTGTGGTCATTTCTTTGGGGAAGGGTTTTATTTTTTGTTTATGAATAGATTTAAGGGGCAGAAGACAAATGCTGTGGCTCAAACTGTTGAAACTGAAAGGGTGGATTTGGCCTAATACAGTTTGATAGAAGCATCTAGGAAAATGATTCAAAAGGCTTTTTCTGAATTCCTTTGATCATGTAGCTTTCAAAACATAATCAAACTGCTCTTTGGTTCTAAAGTAGGGCATTATCAAAGAACATGTGCTTCATAACATCTTGCTTCCCTGTAGTCAACCAGCTGCATCACTTCGTCTTTACTTGCAAGGATGTGACACGAGCCTGTATAGTTTGTCTCAGTTTCTCTTGCTTGTTTCTTACACCTTTAATGTGTTGTATTAGTAGAAAAAGAGGAGCCTCTGTACCCTTGTGGCACTGCCTCTGGGCATGTCATTCCAATGCAGAGAGAAATGCAATGCCACCTGTGTGGCACAGTCGTTTCTGTGTTTGCTGTACACCAGCATCGAGGCTTTAGCTGCCTTTTGCACAGCGCTGTGTTTACAGCTCCGTTCTCTCCATAGGCTTTTTTCCTATAGGCTCCTGCACAGCCAAGCATTCTGTACACTTATCCATGTCTTTGTGACACAGCTTTCTTTGCCTTGCTGTCCCTTGGGCTGCTCCCAGCCCCTCGAGACGAGCGGTGTTTACGCTCCTTGTCGCAGATAGCAGTGAACTCTTGATTAGGCAGCCGGGCTGATGTTACTGCTTGGGTGTTGTGCAGCTGGAAATCACAGCCCTCAGCAGTAACGACCTCTGTGTCTTGGGTGTTTAATTCATGCATTAAATAGAAAGCTTTCCTGTGCTTGCTTCAGTTTTCTGAACTTACCACATGAAAGGGATTCTTTACACTCCTGAGGTCCCGTGGGCATTGATCCATAGTCTTTATCTGTGTGCATAGTTGCTCTGAGAGAATACAAGCTTTGGAAAGCTTGTCCTTTGGTACAATCCAGACTAGCAGGTATGTTTGTGTTCTTGGTGGATGTGTTTGTCTGATTGCCTGGGTGAGATAGTAGGTTTGTAGATAGAGTCTGTATCCAACATTCAAGCATGTTTGCCAGAGGTAGCTGGCTGATCCTGCCTGTCTCCAAAGTAAATGAATTGCTTTCCATTTATTTTCAGCAACAAGGAATTTGGGGTTTCTAAAATGGTACGTTGGGCACAACTTTGGAAGTAATCCAATTCAAGTTTTGTAATTTCTTAGAGCTGGTATGCACATGGGTGGCTCAGATATGAGTGATTTAGGAAGTGTAGCAGCTATTTTGATTAGGAAATTGGGGACCACTGTGATGGGAATATTTTGGCAAATTTCCACAAACACAAAGAAGCATTATTTATGCTAAACCACTATGCTGTTTATTACTTCAACAACTGAAATCAAGCATTAATCCAACAAATTAGTCAAGCCTTAGCTGTCCAGTACCATACACCTGATTTTGTACTGTGGGCTCTGCTGGCTGCAAACTGTGATGGCCCCTCATCCTGGAGGTCAAGCTGGCTCAGCACGAGGAAAGCCAGTGGGTGACACTTTTCTTCCCCAGCTTCCACTTGCATTTATACACACTTACTCTGCACATTCTGCACCAGTCCTGTCCAAAGGAGTGCATCCTCTTTTCCTAGGTCAGAACTAGTCTGTTCCAGTGTGTCCAGAGGGCTGTTGCCAGAGACTGCTCATCCATATTGACCTCTTCAGATGTTACCTATTTTCAGACTGGGTTGTCATGTTTCTTCAGGGTGTTGCAGTCTTTGTATGACTTATGACTGGGTATGATTATCTTTGTCTTATTTATTTTTTTTTTTTTCAACTCTTCCAAGCGCAGACAGCACCAAGTATTTCAGTTCCTACCCTATGACATGCCCTCTTGAGGTATTTTTGGGGTAGAGGGCAAATGAGATGCGTTCCACAAATAGTCCTTATGCTGCAGTGGAATGGGTATGGCCCTGAAATTACGTGCACCTCACATCACCTACATCAGATAGCATTACAGAGGAATTTAGCTGCAGCATCAGATCCTTTCTAATTGAAGGGATATCACATGGGACTCTTTTCCTTGAAGACTACCCACACATTTTCTTTGAGATCCAATCATGAGATCCTTTAGTGAGGAGACACCCATCAAGTTGCTGAGCAGATGCCTTTGTAATCTATTTGTCTGTCTAAAGTCATCAAAGGTGCGGACTTCTATATAAAAAAGCCCTAAACCTACAACAATGTGCCTGTGTTAATTTTGCATTACATGCCTTCCTAGATTAAAACATGACAATTTTCTGTATGGTCAAGACAATAAATCCATGCCAGCCTTGACTTACTCAGACTACCAAGCATGTTAATTAAAAAGTATGATGTGAGATTTTTCTTTTTTTTTGCCAAGTGTGCATTCCTGCTTCTGCAATTTTGCTTAAAAAGAATTTTAGAAAGGCTCTCTGATGGGTGACACCTTCACTTGACTTGAAGAGACCTCCCTCCAAAGTATTTATCTCTGAGCATGACTTGTGGGCAAGGAATGGAGCTCAACTGGGTCCTGTCCAAGTCTCTGCACCACCTGTCTTCGACTCAACAAAGTGCAGCTCAAGTTTCATGAAAGCTGTGGGGAAATCCTGTCGTTTCTGCTTTATTGCTTCAATGAAATGGAAACAAAATCTTTTGAAAAACAATCTTTTATCTTATTTGGCAGATATGGCCAAGTTCTGCCACCAGATTTCCCAGATGTAGTTTATGTAATCACATGGTGCAACTCCTTGTTAAAAGAGGTAGATATTATGTATGTGTCAACATATGGCTTGCATATATTATAGTGAAGAAGATCTTCCCACGTGTGGACTTCTCCCCTCTCTGGGGCTCTGGCACGAGAATAGCAGGAGTACCAGGTTTCAGAACACATTATTGCAATCTTGTTGTAAAACATTGACAATTTTTTTATTTTCTTCATTTCTCTGTTTTAGGATAATATTTTTTGAGTAGTGAAGGAGTGTGCACAATTATGCTATCCTGGCTTTTTAGGCTCCAAGTCTTATGAAATGTAGCAGGTCTTTAGTGAAAGAGGTCCTGTCATCCTCTGTTTAGAGAACCCTGTCTACTAAAACAGGGTTATTACTAAATGTTTCGAAGTGAAATGATTGTGTGAGTCAGAAACTGGCATTTTCCCAGCAGAGAAGGAATTTCTGAGAATTGAGAGTTTTCTGAAAGAGAGTTTACCTTCCATAGATTGGATGCTTTGCTCTAAATTTGGTTGCTCCCTAATCAGCTCTGAGTATGAACATAATTTCCATAAAACTTACCCCCTATAATGGTTTTTCACAGGTTCACAGCATCACAGAGGCTGTGATAACCTATGACTTGAAGAAAGTGTGTATTATACCATAAATACTTCCTTTGCTTTGTAAAGAAATCTCCCGTGCTCAGCGTTTGCATGTCATTACTGGCTCACAACTGTTTATGAGCAGTGCTGCTGTCTCAGCTCTGGGAACAAACAGGTTTGGGCATGCATGTCAATGACATGGTTTGTTCCTGTCTGTTTTGCAAGTTGGAATTGTGGAAGTATCTCCATTCTCAGCTTGAGTGTTATTCTCAGTAGTAAGTCTTATTTTCCCAGGCAGATTGTTGAAATGTGCTAATGAGCCTCCAAAGAATATAAACTAAGGGCTCCCGTGGTTCCACGTTTTCTAGTTCAAAAGCTACTTCTCGTGGCAGACCCAGGTACAACATGCTGATGCCATCTGAGATCATTTGCTATGCAGTTTGCCTGCCCACACCCAGAATGCACATCTAGTTTGCTATTCTAACACTGGTGCTGGCTGAGACCTGAGCATTAAAATATTTGGCCTGAGGTACTTTTTTTGATGCATGCTCGTTTTCTTTCCACACTAAACCAATGCTGACAGCTTCTTCCAAAGCAAATTAGAAAGCAAATGTATATATGTAGCATGTTGCTCAGTAATAATCTTATTTTCAGACTACAGTAGCATTACTTTACAGAGTTAGTCTATACCATAGCAGCTTCAGTCAAGTCCCCTAAGCTATATGTGCATTCATTCCATTTTGCCACGCACCACCTTCCTTGCATTGAGCAAGTTCTCTGAGAAAGTGATCCTTGGAGCCTCACCGGCATCCTGTGCAATTTTTGTTTCAGGAAAATAGATGTATTCCTCAGACAGAACTCTCCTTTCCCATGCCACAGCCATTGTCTCTGGCACAAATGGATACCTGCCAAATTGTGTGTTATCACATGAGCCCCCTTAAGCAGCTCTTAACTTTATGCCTCACTAACATATGTGACTTGCTTGATTGCATGTCAGCTGGCACGGTGTGCCAGCCTCTCCTGCCTTTTCTGGGTCTCTGATACCTGGGGGAATGGGGAGGGGAGAAGATGTGACTACTCCCATCCCAGTGCCTTCAGTCCCCTCAGGCCTCTGCTGGGCAGTATGAGTATTCAAATTACCTTTTCAAAGGTAGGCAGTGACTTTTTTTTCCTATGTCTATAATCTTAACTTAATCACAAAGTAATTAATGTACATGCTTCCACTAGTACACTCTTGGCTGTACACAAGCACGTCAATACTTGGCTTTGTAAAGCTGAGAACTTTGCAACACTTTGCCAGATTGCTAAATGGAAAATAGCTAGGTGATTTTAATGGCAATAAACCATGTAAACTGAGCTTCTTTCTTTAGCATTTTACTTTATCTTTTGAAAAGAAAATTTCCAGTGGAAAATACTTGAATTTTTGATTACAGTATTTTCCAGAAACGTTCAGCCCAGCTCAGTTCAAAATGTTCAATAAAGCTGAAGACCCAGGGGGTGTCCCTCCATGATTTCACATAAAACATCGATGACATCACTTTTAGCTGTTTTTGTAGCTCTCGGTGGTTTATTTTTGCATTGTACCTGTCATTTAGGGCCCTTTCTCAGCTTTGGCTGGAAAAGAAAAAAAAAATCACAGCTTCATTAAGTTGGCAACATGGTTCTTATTTTGTCACCTATTTGGAAGTGTGAAACCATTTTTGGCAGAAAAAGTAATTCTTAGATATTTCTTATGAAGAAGAATTAAACATCACCTACGAATATTAGGAGTCGGTGGTATTAACCAAATCAGTACGAGGTGCTGCTACACTGTGGTCTTTTAAAAGCAAGGTACATTATTTGCTTCACTGATCACACTGATCAAGATGAGTTTACCCACATTTAGTAACTCTTTGCTGACTTTAATGTTGTGTTAAGTGTAATTTATAAATATTGTTTACACAACCCTCTCCTTAATCAGACAGGAAGCAGTGAGTGCATGGTAGCTGTGCTTGTCCCCAGACAGTCTGTCCATGTGAATCCAGTTCACTGGAGCATCCCACATGCACTGGCAGGAGGCAATTGCTCACATGGACAAAATTTAGGAGCTATCAGATTTTACTATCAGGAGTTTTATGTTAATCTCTCCATTCTGTGGTGTCTCTTCTCCTCATAACTCTCACACCTTGGCTGTTCTTTACAGCATTCTTTGAACTGAGTTAGCAACAACAGGGGTCAGAGCACAACCTCATTTGAATCACTCCTGCTCCTAGAAATGAATTAGAGCTGGACTTACCTGCTCACCTGTTTTTCATTTGTTGTCTGTGGAGGAACAGTTCTGCTAAATGCGTTCATTAGGGATTTTTGTTTGATTTTCTCCAGTCCCTAGGATATCGTTAATTATTGATCTCTAAAAGTGCCTAAAAGAAAAAAGGAAAATTAATTGATTTTAAGCATCAACACAAAATACATTCTTTGTTTTGTTAGCAATTTTAAGTTAACAGGAATGATTTTTTTGGGAGGATCTAATTTTACCTCTCCCAATGTTCTTCAGAAGTGAAGACAGAGGAAGAGAAGTGTCTTTGCAGGAGCTGAGTGCTTTTGGTAGTGTAAATTAGATGCATTAGTATCTTGTGATTAAAACAGAGTGAGTGTCTAGTGAAAACACTGCTCTAACCCGACATGAACGTACCATGTGTTTGAGTAAAGAGTGTGAATTGCTTTCAGAGGTCCAATGTAAACTTTGGATCCATGGCAGGGTAAAGTGCACCAACAATATCTAAATGAAAGTAGAATCCTTTTCAGGGATGGCAGTGTTTCTGTATTTCAGATTAATGCAATTTATTAATCTGACATTTACAGTTAAGGGTATGTTCCAACCATCTGTAACATTCAGAGATGTTAGTTTGTAATGATTTTGTCTCTCCGTGCAATGGCATTAGAAAGTGTCTCTCCAACACTTCTGGCATTGGAGTATGTGTATTCTACAGTCAAAGTGCAGCAGCTTGAAAAAGAAGTGTGATGTTATAAGGTCTAATTGTGCGTAATTTTAAAAGCTGTTTGATATCTAAAGAGAGATAAATGTTTTCACACTTCCAGCGTTCAAACACAGCACACTGTCCTCACATCAATTACACTGCTGTGTCCTATGGTGTGACCTTCTCTTTAGTTTTCAAGCTTATCCTTTTTATTAATTTATATCCTAGATATTAAGTAGATACTCTGCTTAAAGATTTGTAAAGAATTGGATTTTTCTGCATTTGTACTTTTTTGCTATGTGTAATTCAGGTAAAGATGGTTTTGGAATTAATGTGCCCTACATACTCCTTGAACCCAAAATTCAAATTAGATTCATATCTATGCAGAATAATACTTGGAGAAGAAAAATTTCAAATTTCAAAGCATGCATCCCATTGAGGTCAACTTAGTATTTATTGTACAAATTACACTTATGCATTGGATTATTTCATGTTGGGTTTACTGCAGAAAAGTTTGGAATTTCCTTTTGTGTTACAAGGAACCAGCTTTTATTTGCTTCTGAATGCAAGTAGGATATTTCTTCCTCAGATTTTCATATCTGATCCAAGAATTTGTATTTTAATATCTACATAATAACATTTCTGTTCAGATTAGTATCTCTTCTGAATAGAATAAAGAATAAGGATATGATTGTAGTATGTTTTACATATGCTATGAATACTTTAGGAAGGGGTAATACAAAATTTTTTAGTGAAATCTAGGAGTCCTAAGTTGTTGAATCTGGGTATTGAGCCTCTGAGGTTTACTTTTCGTAGTCTTTTGAATAAATATTTTAATTCTCAGTCACAACTAGTAACTTTCAAGAAGTACTCATTCACTCACACATTTTGGCATAACAAACTCCACAGGTCCTTCAGGAATAATGATTTTCTGAATGGTGTTTTCTCAGTTGCACTCTTCACCAGTTGCTTTCTCTTTTGAGTGGGCGGGTGAACTGGAACTAAGGCAGAACTGCCTGGACACTGCTGGTGGCTGTGGTTGCAGAGGGGAGGGATTTTTAGGAAACAGATGGCTGTTTGCCAGCAGTGGAAGAAAAGCCCTTCACTTGAGGGCTTAAATAACACCTCCCATCTTTGGCTGCACCACACTGTGAATGAGGGGCAGAGCTGTCCTGTGCCATGGGTGGGAAAAGTCAAACTGCCAGAATGTGAACAAAAATATCTAGAAAATGTGTGTTGGGTATGTAGAGAAGCCTAGATGAAGTTCTTGGTATGCACATATTAAGAAACAGTCTGAATAAAATAGGCATGCAGAGAGCTAAAAGCAGGAATGAATAAGTATTCATATAATATATTCAGTTAAAAATTCACCTTCAGTAGCAGGGTTCAGATGGAAACCTAGAGAAGTGAGGCAGCATTGATCAAAAGGCAGGGAAAGAAGCCAGTTAGAAATGGTCAGATTTTCAGTGGAAAATAAGAAGAGGAAATCATGCAAGAGAGAGGATGGAGCAATGAATGCAGAAATACCAAAAAGAAAGGCATTGCTGTAGTACTAATATTGATGAAAATGGCAGGTTAGGTAGTGGAGCCTGTGGAAGAATATCAAGTTCTGCTAGTGAACAGAAAAGCTACTTCTTGTGCTTTAGAGGAGCCCAGCAATTTTCCTTATAATCTTCTTCTTCAAAAGTGAAAATAATGAAAAGGTTAAAAGGTTACAGCACATTCAGAAAGTAGAAAAAAGCAACTCATTTTGGAGTGTATCCAAAAAACCCCCATCAGTTTGGGTATGCAGTGGTATGGCAGTGGCTGAGAGGAGTCACTTCGGGTCTGCAGGAGGCAGGGAAGGCAGAAAGAAAGAGATACAAAATGCTTTTGATGGAAAATGCCCAAATTTCTCAGGGCTACCTGTAGTCTTAGGTTTTCAGTCATGATACCAAGTGTCTTCAACAAACACTAGATGGAAACCTTAACTGTTTTTGAAGAATAAAATCATAGGAGCACAAATCTGTCAAACTGTAGTATCTGATACACTAAAATAAATACCAAATTCCACAGACAGAAGAGACACAGTAAAAATTAGAGCACCACTGAAAAAGACAGGACATGTAGATGCACTGAATGGCATAACTTGCATGAACAAACATGCAATCTCAGAAATACAAGTTAAAAACTGCATGGTTATGAATTGGAGAAAATCTCGAAATGCTCCATCTTCACTTTGAAGATCTAAAGCAGAAAGGATGTTCCCTTCTTTTTTTCTTTGAAGGAGAGAAATCTTTTGGTCCTTATGAGAGAAATGTCAGCATTGTAATAATAAACCACTGACAAACAAATGGGACTTACCATGGATTTCAGGGGACCACAAGTAATATTGTCTGCATAGTTATTTGCTGTAGCAGATATTAAGTGATCCATTTATCCTGCTGTTTTCCAGGTGACATTTTAATGCTAGCTCATGACAAATGCATCCTTTAAAAAATAATGATAAAAGCAGTCCTGATAATGTATGAAAAAATATGGAAGTGACTTATTTAGACCAAATAAGTATAAAAAACATCCTGGTTAACAAGAACACTAATTTAAGTGGCACTACTGGGAATTCAGAGAATATAAAAAGGATGTTCTTATTTCATAGCTTGTGGACTAAAACATAATAATAATACTTTCAAACACAAAAACTTAATGAGAAAAGCTTGTACATCTAAAAGAGTTTTTTTAGGAATGTGTGTGTTTTCCACACTCCATTTTCTTGTTAGACACATGGATTTCAGTAATTTTCACTCCACCAAAATGCTGCATCAGATATAAGTATCAAATATTTTCCTATTAAAGAAGTCTACTTGCCAAAAGGCAAGCAAAAACGAAATAGGAAAGACCTTAAATAGCTGTTTGAGATTCATTTATACAGTTGCTGAGAAGCCACATAGAAAGTCTAGAAAGAAATTATTTAGAGTCCCATAAAAATAAGTAAGATTTGCTATTATAAGGAAATCGTTCTTATATAATGCTCATTCCACACTCCATTTGATACCGTTTCAGCACTGTGCTATCTCAGCTTCATTATTTCACGGCTAAGAGGGCTCTCAGGCTAAGCCCAGTAAAGGATGGGTGCATCTATACTTATCCATAGGACCAATAGATTTGAATTTATCAAATTCCCAGGCCATCCTGGAAAGGGACAGTTATCCCTTTTTTTAATATATTTTTTTTTTCTGTCCCTAGCAGTTAGAGAAGCATGTTATGTCTTGCATCAGACAGTTTTACTGTAATAGATTGTATGTTTTATTTAACCAACTGGTTTCTGGCCTGGAGCAAGGCAGAATAAAGGTGATTTTTAGAAAGGTTGTAACTGTTCACTGAGAGTTGATAGAGCCTGTCAGTGGGACAGGGCCAGTTCCCATCTCTGACTGATGCACAGCTTCTCAGAAGGAATAATCAGCAGAAAGCAGCATTGTGCTTCCCCACGTGAGGCCACTGAGGTTTTTTCAGGAGTAGAGGGTGTGGAGCAGGATGGCTCCAGCAGAAATCACAGGTTTAGGTAAAGATGATAGAGCTTTGTGGGGGCCCTGACAGGGAAGGATGCAGGGATAAGCAAATTGAAGCTGAAGTCATCCTCTCTTTTGGTACTCAGTTTTGAGTTTGGGCTTTGTTTTGTTGGGTTTTATTTTGTGTGGGGCTTGGGGCGGGGGAGAGGGGTGTTGGGGTTTTTTTTTTGAGTGGCTATCATTGAGATTTTTCCAATTTCTTAGTCAATTCCCATTACCCTTTTTCTGACCTTTGTTCAGGAGTAGCACAAGTACTGTGCTTATGGCAGCAAGAACGGGATCTTTTTTTTGAACAGGGTCTCTGTTAACCCTCTACCCATTTTCCAGAGATAATAAAATTCTCATCTTTAGATTAATTTGTTTCTAATTCTCTATACATTAGGAGTTTTTACTTTCCTGTAGAAACTAATTTCACACACTGAAACCAGTAGATGCCCTATTTCCCAACAGTGTAGCAGGAGAGATTAAAAAGAAAACAAACCAGTACGTTGCTGAGGGACCAGCGTGCTCTTACCTATCTAATCAGTATTCAACCATTAATCCTGTTCTTTCCCTGAAAGCAAAATCTCTCCCTTCAAGGTTGCAGTTACGAACTGCTCACATACCCAGATGGCTTATGGGCATTATCATGACTTGTGAATTGAATTAGTCTTTATATAGAGTTCCATTTTTCTTCTATCCTGACTTGTATTTGCATAACTTATGGCAAGGGTGCACTAAGAACAAGCTTCAGTTGAAGCCTTCCTTCTTTTTCCTGTGGCATTGCAGTGGCCAGCAGTGCCTGAGAACAATAACAGTATTTCAAATGCCTGACAGGCATTCACTGGTTTATACATGATATAGGCTTTTCCTCCAAAAACAGGTTTTCATCACTGGTACTTGGCATCACTGATAGCTTGTCAGTGGGAAAAGAAAAAGTTCAACATGGTCATGATAAATGAATTTGAAAATGCATGATGTTGCCTTTGAGGGTTTAAAAGCAGCATTGCCTGGGTGGATACACTATGGATACCAGCATTTTACGTGGTATAGTAATAAATGCAGATGCTCCATCTTTATCTCTATTACACACACTGACATCTGCCATAAGCATTATATCTGCTTGCTGAAAAAGAGCTTTTCCCAGCACCCTTTCTGGTGCACAGCTACATTCTGAAATGAGTCTTTCTCCACATTAGCCACATTTATTAATGACTCCAGCAGAATTTTTTAACGTCTACCAATTCAGAAATTTAACATGCTCACCTGCAGCCTATTGTAATTCTGGTCACTGCATGGAAATGGAAGCTCAACATTTGCAAATAGGCTCTATTTCACTGAATGTGATGGATGTGGGTATAGATTGCCTGTGCACTGAATGGGGTGCACATAAAAGCAACTATTCTGTCTTGCACTGAACGTGATGAATGTGAGACTTGAGTGCCTGGGTATTGAAAACACACAGTGCCTGAATGGACAGGTAGACTCTATCCTCACTTCTGATCTCTGTTGCATACCTATCCACACTAGTCATTTTCTTTGGTGCCTGCTGAGTGCCAGATTGCAAGTCTAGTAGAGGGGGAATTCAGTGGGAATCTAAAACCCGGGATTTGTAGGCCACTAATTGAGACAGCATGGGAAATATCAAGGAGCATCTGTTCCCTACACTCACTTATTCTAAAATAAGAAAAGCAAGGGAAGTTTCATCCTTTCATTACATTGGTAGGAATAAATAGGGGATGTTAGTTGGGGTTCAGAGTTCCTTTTCTAAAAGGGACCAGTTGCCAATAGCCACCTCGCAGCCATGCAGGGTACCTGCTCTGCTTTTCCCTGCTGGAGGTGAGTGGGCCATCATTGACTGGTCGTGTTCTAAGAGCTGCTCCAAGTTTCTTACACCTCAGGCTGGAATTGAGCAATCTTCCCTGGAAAACACCAGTGTAACCTCTCTCACAAGGACAGGACACTCGGTGACGTGAAGCTGTGTGATCTGGTGGATGGAACAAAGGGCTGCTTTTGTCTCTGGCATGGGCTTCTTCTTGTAGCATGCTCAGAGTTGCACAAGCCAGGCTTATTGTGCTGTAAAGCCCAAGTCTGGGCTTTGGTCACTTCCAATTTCCACTGGAAACAATGAAAACGTATTTACTTGGAGAAAAGCATGCTGGTTTAATGTAGGAAAATAAACAGAGATTATGGGACTGTTTGGGAATAGAAGACTGACCTAAAATTAATATCCAAAGCCTTTGAGAAGGAGCTTAAATTACTGTCAAAACCCAGGATGGAGCAGAAAGACTAGTGCTAAAAGGAAGTGTAAGCAGGGAATGGATGGCTTCAAAGAAGGAAAAGCTATTCAGTTTGCCAAGAATTTTTTTATATACTCTTCTCCCAAGCCATCCTGAGGGCTTTCACACTGTCCCTGTGCATGCTCTTCCCAGCCAGGCATCAACATCCTTTAAAGGTAAAAATGGTTGAAACAGAAGAATAGCATTCAGTGTGGAGCTGGAAGAACAAAAGAGTAAAAGATAATTGATTCAGAAGAGAAAAGGGACTTGCAGAAGCTTAGCTGCTCTGAAACAGAATCTCAATTTTATTACACAGAGTAGATTGCAATTCTCAGTGACAGACCTCTGCTTCTCTTCTGACTTGAATTTCTCCAGTCAATCTGACAAAACAGTAAAAAATTACTTTTTAGGCCCTCAGGGGTTGATGAGGGGCTGTTGGGATTTACAGTGTTGATTAATAGAGTATGAACTGTCAAATCTGAAAGGCAGCTATCCTGAAATGCCAGGAACATCCCTCTGACACACAGTATGAGTGCACGTGAGCTGCTTGAAATGTTTATTATAATATTAATAGTTATGTGAGGTGTGTGCTGCACTCCTGTGCTTTAATGTGACAGCAGTTCTCAGGCTGTTCCTGCCAGAGTGTCTGATCGTGCAGCCCCACAGCCCCGAGCGAATAAATTCCATGGCATGTCAGATGTCTGAGCAAACCTGCTACCTGCCACTTCTCCTCCTGCCACTGAAGCTAAGGCCTGCTCCGAGCATCTCTTTTGGGGTTCCACCACTTTTCACTCAGCTTTTTGAAAGAACTGTTTGGATTTTCGTTTCCCTTCATTTTAGGAACAGCGCAGACAATTCTGCATTTGAATGGTACCTCAGTGAAAGGGGTTGGAAACATCAGCACGTGTTTTGCAGAGGAGCAGTAGAAGACTAAGTAGGGTCCATGCCAGGCAAGTGCACAGGGATAAGAATGCCAAGAAATATTTCTGTCTGTGCTCTACTGATTTATGTAAGCTGGTGCTAGTTGTCTAACTTGTACTGCATGTGCAAAAGGATAAGTTCTGCTGAGCTGTCCTTAATTATTTATCCCATTTTTTTTTTTCAGTGGACAATGAGAACATAGAGTTTTTTCCTATTCATTTCTTCCCTGGCAGCCTGGTGGTGCAGTAAGTGTCATACTTGTGACATTCAGTCCAAACTTCAGAGGTGTGACAGGTCCTCTTAAGCTGAAAGAGAGACACTGGGGCCTTGAAAGACTCCAGACTAAATATACATCCCTTTCCTTGATGGGCTGGAACAGGAGTGTAGGTACATTTGACTTTGGGACTAACCTAAGTGTCTGTAACTCTTAAGAAAATAAAACATGAACCCAAAACTAGAAACCCCCCTTACTGTTCCCATTGTCAGCTTTCTGTATGGACGGGGCTGACAACTGTATTCAGGAAAGAGAATTTCTCTTAAAAATGTAGTATGAATTCTTGCCTTGAAAAATGATGGGTTTATTTGTCTTATACAAAGAAGAAAGTAATGTAAATATTGGGGTATTTTTGCTTTTCAAAAAGAGTAAGAATTGCTTTTCCAGAAAGCACACATTTGTTTTATGCTTTAGTTTGTGTTTATAGAAAGCACATGCTATTGGTAGTAACTGAAGTAGAAAGAGACTTGTGGAGCTTTATTTGGTAAAAGTTCTTCAGTGGAAGTGTTTAAAGATTATACAATTACATCTTGGTGTTTTCTGAGGTGCTTTAAATTTTCAGTGTAAAAGAGACATTTGAATTATTTGGTTTTAATTGTGTTTACCTAGAGGCCTATGGAAACAAGTTTGCTTAAGACTTCTCAGAGTAAAACAAGATCCAGGAACATTTCCTTTCTTCAATAAGAATTCGAATAACTGCAGATTTGTCTATAGAGATTTGCAGCTGTAAATGACTGTCATTATTAGGAAATATGTAACTCATAAGTTGTTTTTCTTGATAAAGTTAGAAGTTGACAGCTCAGACTGTGAGATGTGGTGTGAATTTTAATTAGGGTGCACTAGGAGAACAGACTGCAGCAGGTTTAGTGAGTGAAGAAGCACTAGCACTTCACTAGCACTTAGTGAAGAAGAAGCACTTTAGCTGGACAACTAAACGCGTGTATGGTAATCACAATTTTATCTTAAATATAATATTAACCTCAGCACATTCTATGTTTTTTTTTAACTTACAGTTGTGGGGGGGATTTATATTTATTTTCTTCATTTTTTACTTGGAAGTATTTAAAATACATTTTTTTGAACGCTTATTCAGGCCAAAACAAACAAAAAATAAAAATAATCTCTGTTATGACACTCTCTTACTTATTGACACTTAGAGATCGGAAAAAAGAGAAGTATATGCTCGTAAAATTTCCAAGAATGCTTGATCCACAGCAGCCAGAGTTCACTTTCTCTTTGCTTCTGAAGCTTTCAGGCTGTTTTCTGACACCCATCACAGCTTGTGCTTTGTGCACACACACATTTTGATAAGAGGGAAAATTACAAAACTGGAGAAGATGAATTTTGCCTTGAGTGACCTCGGGCTCCTAATTGCTGGCTAGTGAAGAAAAACCTCTTTGAAGTGCAAAAGACTGGCACTGCACAAGTGGGAAAACAATCTCTTGGATATTTTTCATTGCAAAAGTGGATCTGTAAATGATAGTCAAAGAGCAGGCTATTCAAGAGTTTCTTCTCCTCTTGTTCTTTTCAATGCTTCCTATTCTTGTGCCTCATTCCTTATGCCCGCTTTGGCATTTGGAGATGAATGCCATCTCATATGGTGACAATAAGGCCAATTCAGTGCCCTTCTGTAGGACATTAGGCTGTATGTCCAGCTACACGTAAGGGATTAATTAAATAGCTGTGAATAGCATATTTGAGACAGAAAGGTCACTGTCAGCACTTGATGTGCTTATGCTAACCCGTTATGTTAGGAGAATAAAATG
The DNA here is from genome assembly GCA_020086605.1 of Lanius collurio. Lineage (NCBI taxonomy): Eukaryota > Metazoa > Chordata > Aves > Passeriformes > Laniidae > Lanius > Lanius collurio. The sequence continues at coordinate 6,705,129 of JACBWW010000042.1, forward strand.
ATGCATTAAGAATAATTAAATGTGAATTTGAGATGCTTCAAAGCAGAACCAGTTATTGTCACTTAATTGACTGGGTTGTGTTNCACCCTCTCACATTGCTCTGTTTATAATGACCAGTATAATTTAATTTGTGTAGTTTTCTTTGAAATTATTTCATATTCGCAGTATATTCTGAAAAAGAAAATACAGAGAGCAGAAATGCTGATTATTGTTTGGGAAGGTTGTTTGCCTCAGTTTTCAGTAATGGCAGATGAAGACATTTATTACATGTGTTCAGCTGGCTTTTTCATGCAATGAGAGGTTATCACTTTAGCACTGTAGGGGAAGACTTTAATTGCATTCATCATACGTGGCAGGGGATTGGCTAGGATGGCCTCTGAGGATTAAAACTGTTTATCTGAGTATGAAAGAATCATT
>JACBWW010000042.1:6705912-6728989 GCA_020086605.1 Lanius collurio
CTCTCTCTTTCTCTCTCTCTTTCTCTCTCTCTTTCTCTCTCTCTTTCTCTCTCTCTTTCTCTCTCTTTCACTCTCTCTCAAAAATATGTAGCTGTGGTCTTCTCAGATGTTTTATGAGTGCCAGTTGCCAAAATGAAACAAAAAAAAAAAAGAATAAAAATAACCCATATTCCTGGATAAGGTGAATCATCTGTTAGCCTGCCTCATCTCCAGTTTAAGTGCAGTGTTTGATCCGCCTGGCTCTGGGGAGCATTCTGATCTTGAAACAACTGCAGTCCGTAAGAGCAAATTGATCCAGTTTTAAAACCTGGGAGGTGATGTGTGTCACAAGTGCTTTTCAGTGGGAAAATGATAATCGAACGCCGTTTCAGTAGCACTGCAGAGGTTGAGCTGTCATGTGTCCAACAGAGAGAATTCCTCAGCTGTGTGCCCCAAACAAAGGGACCCTGCTCCCAGCTCCTTATACCACAGGTCTCAGCTTTACAAGTGTATTTATGGACAGTGAAATACCAACTGCTTTGTAAACTTTGGGAACAACAAACGCAAACAATCCCAATCGATTAATAAAGATGTTTGCCACTGAAAAAGTGAAAAGTTTCAAGTGCAGTGTGACTTCATGAGCAGTCTGCCTCTGCTTAAAAAGCAGTTCTAAGGACCTGGATTTCAGAGTGTGCCACTAATCAGAACCCCAATGCTACTTTGAAAATCACCATGGGAATGTCTACAAATAATAACCATTTCTCCGTAAATTAAAATATAAATGAACTCGTACATAAGTGCTGTCATCAACTTTAATGTTCAAAATGCTGCTGAGCTTTAAAGTGTTTTTCTGTCCACTTAGGGAGGAATTTTGCCCTAATTCATTCTCAGGCGTAGTACTGGGCCTTGGCATCTATTTTAAAAGTTCTCATGTAGAAACTGACCCTAAGCTCCTAAAACTCAGGATATCTGACATCCACCTTGTTTTACTCATTTTTAGTGTCAATGATTTGGAGTAAAATTAGTTTCTTATTATGCTACAGAAAAAACATCTTAACTAGGAATCCTGTGTTTTTCTCAACTTTGTCTTCCATGACGACTTTCCATTTCCATTAGGTGAGCCTAAGGTTGTAAAAGTGTGGGAGTCGATCCCTGTGATGCATCCTGAAGCCTGCAAAGGTTAAATAAGTGGAATAAATGTATGAAGCAGGTCAGCAAAGATGGGCATGACCATGATCACAAATTCTACACTTGTCTCTGGAAAAAGTGAAATTGTTTGGTGATGATGTGATAAGAGCTGGAAAAGTGTAGGAAGATGGAGATGTGTAAGGGGAAAATGTGAATCAAAACAGGAGAATCAGTACTTTTTCCTGTTCTTCTGTAGTCCTTAAATGTCACTTGAAGGGTCTCTTTCCTTTCTCAGATGGTCTTTGCCTGTGTGTTTGTCTAATGGGTATATGTAGCTTTGTTTAAAATTGGGTCTGATTATTTGTATAATCAATTTAGAAGCCACAGCGTTACAGAGATTTCTTTAAAATTGGGAACAGATATATTTTTAAAATGTTATTTTTAATTCCAAATCACAGGAATGCCAGCTTCTGGGGTTACAAAAACCAACGCTTTTTAATTCCTGTGCAAAATATGCAAAAATACTACACTGGAAGCCAAATTCTTCGACTTAGGCACAGTCTTAGTGTCATGAGTTAGATTTTAGGGAAGGCAGTAGCAGAAATGTCAGCATACCTTAAGTCAGTATTAAGCACCAAAAGGAGGAAAAATATTACTGGCCTTGGGGAGCCTTCTTTTTCCAGTGGTGCTGTTCAGCACGGTGTAAGCTATTCTCCCTGTGAGAAAGGATTCCCATTCAAAGCAGGTATAAGAATTCATGAAATCAAGTGAAAATAATGGTTTCTATCACCTCATCAGGTTTTGTAATAATAGGTGTAAATACTTGTTTATCACAGAGACATTGCTTTTAATTTTGAAACATATGCTGCAGATATTAAACAATATATTCATTTTGGGTGAAAAGAGACTATCTCCATTTTTAAACCACTGCTTTGAAGGAGGCTGTTTTCCTCAAAAGCTTTGTTTATCTGACTATTTGTGCTTTATAACCTGCAAAACTAAAATGTTTCGGCATGTGCCTTTCTTCTGGAATAGTTTGGTGCATGGGATAGTGAAACCAATGGGCCAACTTGTGAACCTCTGTCATGGCAGTTGTGTCCATATAGACCTGGACATTTTCCAAGGACCTGCAGAGCCCATCCTTCCTTAGCTTACCTATAGCTTAGGATCTCAGAGGGAGCTGTTTGCTGAATCTCTGTGAACCAAAAGGCCATTAGCTGGAAGGGTCAAAGTGTTAATGGAAGGAATAGTCTCCGCTTGCCATTATCTTGCAAACGTTCTGCAGGAACCAGGGAAACATAACACTTGCTCCCTTTTTTCTGTAGGTGGTTTCTAAAAAGGTGACCTCAGTGTTCTGTGACTAAATAAAGAGATTAGATGCAAATACAGAGGCCAACAGAAATGAACTTGCTCAAACTGCTGGTGGAGAGCCACGCTCCATTATATGGCCACTTTGGAGGCATCAGGTTAAATTCCTCTTAGATGAGTAAAGGTCACAGAGATTGTACTGCCTAATTGCCAACTTTCTCTTTGTACTCTCTGTTCTTATCCTTTCTGTACTCCAGGGGAAGAGCACTCACTGTCTTTGGGACTTGGCTGTATGGAAGGTACAACACAGGGAAAAGATAAAGGGAAAATTGCAGGTTAGGGTCGTGTCACTGATATACTGACCACCTAAATAGTTTTCCAGAGTGTTTAAAAATGCCCCAAAAATAATTGAAAGCGTTAAAAACAAAATGTGTAGCTTTCTTCAAGACACACACATGGTTCCTTAAACAGAACCTGATTATGTTCTTTGGAGGATTTCTGGTCAGGATTGTTGTAAAGTTGCTTTATGTGCCATGAATTCTTTTATTAAATATTAATGCTTCTTATAACCTCAGTTTTGATGCTTGGATAGTCTTCTGGAAATGTAGAAACAAATATAAAACATAAAGGTAGTCCATGATGCATTGTACAAAAAAGTCACTCCCTGACAGGGAAGCAATTGTATCAGAAAATTGGAGAGGATCTTGTGCAAGAAACATTAGATTTGCTTTTTGACATCCAACTTGCATTTGGTAGTTGTCAGGCTATCCACTATCCATGCAACAGTTATCAAGGAGGGTAACAGAGGTTCCAAAACCCCAAAAAAATAAGGGGAGCGTCCGGACTAAAAATTTAAAGACATTATATGCTGATTTTTCTGTGTTTTTTTTTTTAATCCCTTCTTATGTTTTAGGCATGTAAATCAGATTGGTTTTGGGACAATCAATGTGAACTGAATTTTTAGTCACATGAGATTGATTCAGTGTGGATGTGAAAAGCTGAATTGATGCATGAAGTTTAAGTTTCTTAGTTTCTTGGTCCAAAGTAGCACTTTTTAATGCATTTTTTTTAATACTGTGGTAAAAATCAAGAGAGTCTTGATAGTCTCAGTACAGCTTCCAGACTGTTTCCTGCATTTGTCTCCATATTATTTTAAAACTGGCTTAGAACTGGAGTAAATTAACTGATTGTGACTTCAGATTAGAATGCATATGCAAAAGCAGATGATAAAGCATTAATTAAACTTACACATATGTATATGTAGAGAGTTTATCTAAAGCATATTTTCAAGAGTAGTCTAAAAGAGGAGCGTGTCCTTTGGTTTTTTGAGCCTAAACTGGGTCAGAGTCCTCACTGATGACGTTGTTCCCAAACCTGTATTCTGAGTTGAATGAGGGACAAGTATTCTTTTGACAATCCTGGTTAAAAATACTTTCTGTTCATGCCCATAGGGGTCCTTTGGGCACGAGGATGCTGATGGAGAGGTACCAGACCCATTACCAGATTATACCCAAGGCATTGTATGTTCTGGCCAGCTGTGCAGATGTGTTGGCAGTCCCAGGATGATGGGATTCTGAAGTTAAATTGAGATTGTTGACAGCATTGCTGTTGCTTGCTTGCACTGATTCACACAAGAGCCAGGTTTTGATCAAACAAAGGGAAGAAGAACAGCTCTCATGTTTAATGTTATCTGAGATGGCTCTATCCATTTCACCTTTGGCTCCAGTTATTTTGGGTCATACAGTAATTCACCTTTCCATTTATTTTTTTCCTCCTCATTCCAGTAAGATGCAATAGTGATCAGAGCCACCCTGCTGTGGAAAACATCTGGCTAAATTCTGCCATTGTCTTTGTCAGCTGTCAGTTTTTCTTTCCATTTCTTTCCAAATTCCACTATTTCTTTTTACTTTCCATATATTAAACACTCTAGTTCTTAAATTACAAGTGTCTTGACCATTTTATTCCTGCACTGGGAAAATGCTGCTCAAGGGACATGCCACACATGTTAAACTTACACTAAGAATAGAATACACTTTGGGGGAAAGCATTAGACTGTTCCCAATTACAATTAGGAGGGAAGACAAAAATTGCAAAACTCAAACTGTTGTTGAAAACCTTGCCTTCAGTTTGACCCTCATCATATGGTTTCTTATTTCATTGCACTAATCCAAAATTTGTCATGAGTCCAGTTAAACAATTTTGCATATTTAGAAGTCCCTGCAAATTCTTACAACAGCTTTCTTATTTTCTTCACTGCTGTTTTTGTTTTGGTGTCTTATTTATAACAATGTTAGTCCTTTTCTTTCAGTATTTTGATTCATAATGCTTCTTTTGACAGAATACTGCACACAGCTTGTGAATAAAACTGTGTAGCTTCTACCAACTTGGATTTTAGAAGGAAAAACAGACTTGAGGTGTTTGTGCCATATTCACATCAATGAGTTATCTCTTGCTATGCATGTCCAATAGAAGTTCCATAAATTTAACTAACAAAATAGTTTTCTGTCTTTTCAGGTGAAAAAATACTGTTCGTTAAGATAAATTATTAACTTGCTGTTATTCATTGCAAGGGAAGAAGAATTCATTTAATATTTTACCTTGGTGATTTCATAAATAATATTCATGCAAAGTCATTCTTGACTCTTTGCAAGATTTTAAACATTTTCTCCATTCCCCTGTAAAAGATCCTTTCTCACTTATTTTGGCTTCTGTGATCCTAAGCCAGCAGACTTTGCCTTCTTTTAGGGCTGGTGATTAATTGGACAAAGCATTTCTTCATTCACATTTCAAAGTCTTCTATCTGACTTTTCACATTGTGGAAAGACTTTGAACTTCTCTTGGAATGTCAGATCTCTAAAAAGACTTAAAGGAACCCAAATTTTTTTGCTCTGCTTCAGGGGTAGGGGCAATAAATAATTTTCAGGCCTTTCTCTGAAGGCTGCACAGCTAATTCCACCTAATTCAATTACAGTGGCCACAAGTCTGCACTAACTTGCCTTCCCATCCATAGAAAGGAGGTGACCTTATTGACTGATACGTAAATGAAGTCTGTCAAAAGTATTTGTGTTTGGCCACCAAAGAGATCCTTTCTTGGGCAACTGAGAGGAAGAAGTGGGGAGTGTAAAAGGCAGTGCTGAGGCAGCTGCTGGAAATTTCAGTTGGTGAGGGAGATCAGAGTGTTGTGCTTTAATACCCTCATCACACCTATTTTGCAGTTGGGACAGCACGTGACAGGGTAACTACTAGTGATGTGTTTCTCTAATCTGTGTTTTCTGACATGGATCTTTCTTCTTGTCTCTGAAATGGATTTTTTTTCATATTATCTGCTGTGTTTTTTTGGCTGTACATCTTTGGGACCCAATAACCTGTAGAGAATTTTGTTTAAGACAAAAGAGTGACTGCCACAGCAGCCCTCTCCCATGTCAGTTGTAATTGAGGTTATGGCATGGCACACTGCCTTTGGCAGAGTTCTGCTGCTGAGAAACTCAAACCGTGGGTTTGAGGCTGCTGCAGTGTAAGCAAAATGAATTAATTATTAGAGACATAGGAAGAATTAGAAGAAACGAAAATGGCTTTCTGGAGTGAAATACAATGTATTGACTTTGGGAAAAAGAGAGGAGGAGAGCAAAAAACTCAGTAATGAATAATCTGCTTTCATATAATGTAGCTAATGACTCCTTAGCAGATCTGCAAGAGCTTTTCTGCTGGTTGGGTTGGCTCTCCACAGGCTATCGAATGTTTCTTAGAAAATTAATTTTTATTACCTAACTCTTTCCATGGATTTAACTGTGTTACTCTGTTAAGGGACTTGGCAGGTATCAAGTCACAAATATTATGGCCTGCAAGTTGATTTTAAATATATTTTTAAATTAATTGCAAGAGCTCGCCTCAGGAAAAGAAAACAGGTGGAAAAGAAAGAAACAAAAAATGGGTTTTGATAAATTTTAGTACAATAGTGGCCTGATTAAAAATAGTTTTCAAGTTTGTTATTTAAAGAACATGAAATATACTGCTGAAGTAAATGTTCACAAGTGTGCCTCTTCATCAGTTGCTGAATCAAGCCTTTCTTCCACAGAGGTCCGACAGTACTTCAATTTTGAGTTTTTTCTTATTATCTGCTTTGAAAGAATGCTTGTTTAAAATATTGGATGGTCTCTGGGTGAATTTGGGTCTATATAACAGAAGAACCACTCTGTGCTTGGATTTTCATGCATTTGCTGATGTAACTTTGTACCCTACAGGAGGTCTTGTAGAGATGGCAAGGAGAAGGGACTATTTGACATCTATGATACACAGCAAACTTGCCTTTCCCTCATTTTCGCCTGTCTTGTACTTCATTACTTTGTTCTTTACCTTTTCTTTATTTCTACACTTTTGTTTTTAGAATTTCTCACTGAGCTCCATTATTTTGAACAGACATCAGTGAAGCCATTGTGTTTTACTTTCTGAGGGTCAAGCAATGCCTTGAGTCTCCCTGCATTGACAAAAAGGGATTTTTTAAATCTCCTTTGAGTTTCCTCACACATTTCATCCATCTGGCATTTTCCAAATGTTCCTGTTGTGTAGGATGGGAATGCTCTGGGAGTACCACAGGTGGATCTGGTGAGTTCAGTCTCTTTCCTCTGATAAACACGAGTAAATCTGCTGTTGTCCAAGGCTGTTCTGCAGCAGCCCACAGGAACTGTTGCTCATAGGTGAGCCCACTGCCTCGGTGCTCAGGGCTTTATAAAGGGTTTGCAAACATACAGTTGGGTCACAGGTTTGCATGGGGTTTTTAAGAGTTCACAGGAGTACCCTTCTCTCCTTGTTTAACTTATTAAAGCAATTTTTAAATAAGAGAAAGATGCATCTCTCCAACTCTCATCTGTATACAGTATAGTTTTCACCCTGTTAGAAAATCTGAGTTTGTCAGAAAAAAGTAAAAGGTAAATGGTATTTGACTTAGCAGAGATTCTTCAAGATAAAACTGTGGTGGTATGAAATCTTAGTAACTCTGTTAGTAAAATACTTCAGATCCATGCTGGAGCAGTAAGAGGAGAGGAAAGCTTTTAAAGACTCCTATCCTGAAGTTAAAAGGTGAATGTTAAATTCCCACCCATCCCTACTTCTCTTTGAGGTCAGAGTAAGAATTTTGTTGAAAGTCAGTTGGATTTCTTATGCATTTGGAAGAGGTACCTTTAACAATTTTTGAGATTGTTTATTGTGGAGATGTTATAAATTCATGTATAAATCTGTTCAAGTTGGATTCAGATTGAAATTCAGACTGATTGAAGAAGGGAACAGTGATCTCTCAAGGTTTTCACCAAATTTTTTTAATATGCTTGATATTTTTATAACATACTCCAGCTTGCATTTCTATGCATGGTGCTCACACCCTGAATTGAAAATTATGGCACAGCTCAAAGATGAGATCGATTGAAGTGCTTTTTATTACTGACTGTTCCCAGGCAAAATGTTTTAAGCAAACTGGGTAATGAAGGGAAATTACATTATGTGGGGTGCTGGCCTTGAAGAGATCTTTATATTATGCCTTCTGATAAAACAGAAGTGCATTCAAATGAGTAATTGCAGAGTGTATACAAGGAAAAAAAGTGTGTTTTGACTATTTAAATGAATGAAACTGCAAATCCACAAAATTGAGTTAGTTTTTAGGTTAAGATGTTTGATAGAGGACATCTGTTGGAAGGCTACTGAAAAACTTCAACTTTTAAATTTGGAGGAGCCTGAAAAGCTGACAGATGCAAGTGAGCAGCTTTCCAGAAATCTGGAGCCCTTTGTGTGGAAGTACCCCTGGCATGGGTTTGGAAGTGGAGTTTAAAGGTTGAAATCCCCCACAGCCATCTACAATTTGTAAGAGTTTTGAAAAAAGAAATGGTGCTGTCTGTAGTGGATCAGACTGAAGATGTGTTTAGCCCAGTGTCAAGTCAGGCCCCAATGAGAACATTCCCAAATCTCGGGTTATTAGCCCATTTTCCAGATATTTGTAACAGAGATGTCCTCTGCCAACAATACTGTTATTTTCCTTAAAATAAATGTACTAGATTTAGTTTCCTGAATGTTTATTGTCGCTTTTGAACTCTCTAATGCTTCACATTTGAGTGTTCTGTCACTTTTTTCATTCTTTTATTGCATTTTTATTAAAGAACCTTTTTCTATTTGGGGTTTTCTTCAGCCTCCTTGCAGCCTGTTATATGTGACTCTAGTTCTTGTACATGAAGAGGTGGTAAACAACTGCTACTTCATCACCTTCTCCAGGCCACTCAAGTTACTATGATCCTTCATCACAACTCTTTGAAGTCATAATTGTTGGAGTTGACATTTTAAAGTATTTTATGTTAGTTAATGAAAGAGAGTGGGGCTTTTTTTAATCCTTGATGGCTTCTGTGTGTTGGTTAGGGCTACGTGCTGAGTTCTTGGAGCTGTCTGTGGGGTTTGAAGGAAAGTAGTTCTGTGTTATGAGAAGAGGGTGGTGTCCATGAGTTCATATAAACACAGGTAATTACATGATTGCTGCAGGGGTGTGTAGAGATGCATTTTCTTTGTTTTGATTTGTCTATTTTTACCACTCCAAGGTAATACCTTTGATCTGTTCTTGTGGTTTGTGTTGCACCCAGGAAGCAGCCAGCACTCTGTTCTCCAGGGTGAGCTTTACCTGTGCTTCTCCTAGGAGAGAGGTCTGTCATCTACATAGCAAGCACCCCTTTTTTCTTAATGCAGTACTGCTGCCTATATGGTCAGATAACTCATGTTTCAAAGGGCAGCACACTGTGGTTCAGTTCCATCTATTTTGCATCGTGCATGTTTTGCTTTGCATCTGCCTTAATGTAATTTGCTTTACATTTGCCTTAATGTGTTGGTTGTGAGAGAGGCAGGCGTCCCTCTTAATGCAATTATGGCTTATCTTTTGGGATAGTGAATGTGCTGTGGGACAGGGTAGTTCTGAGGGCTGGTAGAGATGCTCTGAAACCTCCCTTACAGAATAAGCTGTCCTTTCCAGCAGACATGGAATAGCTCACACAAGAACCTCCCTTAATAAACTGCTCGTTAGCCAGCAGTGATAGCAGAGAGGTCAGTGCCACAAGTGGGCCTCTTCCTGACCACCACCCTGCTTCCCTCTCCTGCCTGGTGTGTTTGGACAGTGTTGATACAAACTTGACAATCTGCTCAGAATTCCTCTCTGAAGCATGAACTTCAGTCATCTGTTGGTGACTTGATCTGGCTGGGTTTGTAAGGATAGGTTACAGGCAGCTAGATGGAAAAAAAGAATGGGTTTCATGAAATCTTGTAACAGATGATGATGGTTTATTTGAGAAGAATAGCAGGCAAAATGGGAAAGGGTGAAAAAAAAAGGGAATGTTTGTCTACAATTAATTAAAACAGACCTCAGCAGCTCTCATAGTTGCCTTCTTCATCCTGTGATACTTCTTGGTTCATGACAGATTGTCTCTGACAAGGAGATGGTGTGTTGTTTCATAGATAAACTCTTTTTTCAAAATTTAAATACGTCTTTTTAAGGATTTTTGGGGTTTGTTTGGATTTGTTTTTTTTTTTTTTTATTGTGGTCATGATGGTTAAGGTGCTGTGACCCCAGTTCACCAAAGCACTTAAGGATGGGTTGAAGAGCCCTGGTGAACAAATGGCTGATAAGGGAAGCTCTTTAGCTGTCTGATTAAAAAATCCAATTTTCCTTTTTCTGGTATCCTGCCAATTGCCATGGGTTTTTCTCTAAAGTTCAATATAACATGGTAGGATTACAAGAATAGCTGCTTGGGCTGGTTTTGCAGGACGCAGTTTGGAAGAAATCAGTGCCACTGAGCTGCAGAACCACGCAGTTTCCTTCTCAATTTGCTTGTGTTTAATAGTTTGAAAATTGGTCATTGAGCCCTGAGGATGCATGTACATATTTACTCTGCTAATTTTGGGACAGCCACGTTGTTAGAGCACAGCTGGTCTTTACCACCCAGGTATTCAACAAGGCTTCTGAGTTCTATCCTTTTTGGGTTTTAGATGTCATGCCTTGGTGACCAGATTGAGAGGATCTTCATTTGCCTTTCACAGTGAATTTATGGCCCTCAGCCAAATTAGGTTCTCCTGATGCAATATGTGCATGGGCGTGGAAGCACAGATAGAAGTTCTGGCTTCCCTGTAATGGGATAATGGAAAATCTGTAGGGAACAGGACAATAATTTCCCCATTATGAATGGGCCTGAGAAATGAGTTTTCAGTTCCTCTAATGTAAGTCTTCTCTATGCCCACTCAATTTACTGTCTGCTGTGCCTCTGGGTCTGCTCTAAGAAATGCTTCTGCACATGTCTAGACTGATTAAGATTCATATAAATAGATGCTTCCTATATGAAATGCATTTTGGCACTGTATTGACAGTGGAATATATTACTCTCTTTAACAGTTGAACAAATTTAAATAAAGTGATGGCTCATATTTACAAGGTGATAAAATGAATATAATTGGGTTAATAACTTAATCTGGCAGCCTGGAATTAGATTACACATACCTGTATGCACAAAATTTGATTAGAGAAAATCAGATTTTCCATTCCACTTGCTGCTTTTGTGACCTTTGGTTATTCCATAGCATTGCCTAGAAGGTGCCAGTTCAGACCAGCCACTCCAAACCTGATGGTGTCACTCATTCCAACCCCAACTGCTTTTTGTATGTATTGTTTTCTTACTACAGGACAACATTTGTTTTCCTTTCATATTGCTAAATAAACTTCCTGTAGAAATGTCAGTAACAAGAAGAGGGATTTAGTACTGCTTTGGCAGATGGCTCTCAAAATTATTTCCTGGCAGAAACAAATCATATTGGCTGAGATTAATTTTGGAGATACTAGCAGTGGTGAGTTTGGCTTCCTAGAATTTGCTGTGTGAATTTATTTTGCTTATCAGTCTTTGGTTTGCTTTAATTTTTTTTCTTTTTTTTTTGGGGGGAGGGGGGCAGATGGGTTTTTTTTGTTATTTGGTTGGTGGGGGGTTTTTTTTCTTTTTTTTTATTGGTTGGTTGGGGCTTTTTGGTTTGTTGGTTTGGTTTTTGTTTTTTTTTTTTTCTTTTATTTTGTTGGGGTTTTTTTGTGGTTTTTTTTTGTTTGTTTTGTTTTTTGTTTTTGTTTTTTTTTGTTTTGGTTGGTTGGTTGGTTTTTTCTGGGTTTGGTTATTTTTTTTGGGGGGGGGAAGAGGTTAACACATTAGAGTCAAGTCAGTTTTCTATTGCAAAAAGCCCCACAGTGGAGTTGGTTGCAGACACTTGCTCAGTCACTGAGTAACTGTTGTCACCAGGACTTCAGGAACAGAATAAAAATGGCCAGAACCTACCCCTGGACACACAAAAATGACTTGCACTGCTTTCTGGCCTGACTAGAAGCTGCAGTAAGATCACTCTGCTTCAAATAAATGGGTGCATTGACAGACAATATGATATGCAATAATGCAGCACAGCTATTTGAGACTTGTGCCCAGACTCATAGGCAATAGTCACTGTTTTCTATCACTAATCATCACTGACCTGCATATTGCTGGTTGTGCTGATGTGCCTCCACTACATTCTGCTTTGTAGCCACTCCTTTTCCCTCTTGAAATATTAAAGTAGTGCCCTGGGACCACCAGGTTATATCTGTGACATGTGCTCATGATATGGCGTAGTAAATGGATTTTAATTGATTTATTACCCTTTCAGGTTGGAACGCTTATATACAACTAATTTAAATGTTGACAGCAGATGAAAAGCTTAAATACCAATTGCTGTTCCAGGAGAAAAGTTGTTTTAAATTAATCACTTAAAATTCAAATTTAATGTAGACAAGTTTAGCAATTGAGTACACTATTTAAATAGAGACTCAAATTAATAGATCTGGAAGTCTCTTATGTTTGAATGAACAAATTAAGGCATCAATGCTCATTATTTAGCCTTTTAATGATGAACTAATGTCAAAGCTGAAGGAAGGCTGGCAAAAGTTACTTTTTTCTAGGACGTGTTCATCAGTCCTTTGTTTTATTTTCAGGAGGTGCAGTAGCCCTTTCTCTGGGTGATGGATTATATTTTCAGTGGTGTGTGCTTGGATGTGTCACGGTGGTTTGTGTCATGCAGGTGGAGTTGCTCCCCATGCCTTGACATGCACACAATGAATGTTATATGAAAATATTATTATGTTCTAATATGGGTGAACAGTTTCCTTCTGTTCCAGATGTTTATCTTCCTGTGGGCATGTTAGTAGCAATTTTTTCAGTAGAATCTGCAACAGTAAAATACTGTGGTAATGTTCACTTCTGGTTATATTTTTTTTAAATTGCTTTTTCTTGCTTCCTTGTTTCTGTGCAAACTTCACGTGTGTATATCTCCTATGATAAACCAGGTTTGCATTGATTAGTACATCCTTAAAAGTTCAGTCCAATTTGTAGCAAATATTTTTATTGTGCTTGTTAACAGATAATATATATTCTTGGTATTATATTATATTATAGTATTATGTCTGATATTATAACACCTACAAGGGAATGCAGATGAAATTAATCTTGGAATTTCAAACATCTTTTTCATGACATCTCTAAATTCCTTTTCCTGTACAGGTTTGTATTCCTAGTATAGTCTTACTGTGTAAATACAGTGAATCTCAGATGCTCTTCTTTTAAGAAATTATTGTTATCACAGGCTCTTGACCAATGTATGATTGCAGCTAAAAAACTGAACCAAATGTTACCTTGTCTAAGGTATGGACTTGTGAGTGTGCAGAACAGAATGTAAGACTGTATTAGCTGAGTGTTTGCACTTCAGATGCTTCTAGGCTTGTTTTCTCAGAGAAAACCTGTCACAGAACATAAAATAATCCATATTTAAGTGATGAAAATAATTTAGGGGCACAGAAAGAACTGGTCTTTTTTTTACAGAAAGACTCAAAAGATTATTTTCCCTGTAGAGGAAGGCGTGGAAGGAACATAGAGGGGAGAACTTGGTTTGTTTGTGGTGCATGAAGAAAATGGAAGAAGTTTCATGAAACTGAACATGTCACAGAAATCAACAGCTGACATAAAAAATGTGTAAGGTTTGATTACCTACAGCTCTAAAATACTAATTCAAGTCTTTAAAAGAAGTAAAAGCAAAAGGTGGGAGGTGAGATGCTGGGATTAGACCTTTGTAGGTCAATACTTACATGTGAAGGGTAAAGCCTCTCAAGTTACTTGATTTTCAGTCAAAAGAATGAAACCGTGTTTCCTCTGGGGATGTGTCCTTTGTCACCTGAATATCCCCAGGGAATTAACAGCAGCTCCTTTTCCTTCTCCTGCCCTGGACTGCCCAGGAGACCCTTACCTCTGCTGGGTCAAAAGGCTTTGTCTTGGGTGAGGCATGATTGGCTGATGGGCCTGGAAGTGTGATGTGATGGATTGTGGGGGGCTGCCAGATGGGATGTATAGCTGCAGGCAATGGCCGTTCTCTCCCTCAGCAGATGCAGGAATGTAGGTGTTTCTTTAGGTCTGTCAGCTGGTGTTCATGATACTCTGGGAGTTTAATTGTCTCAAAGACTTTCATGCCCTTTCATTTTAGTTTTGATGAAGTTGGCCAAAAGGTTCAAAAGTCACGTTCTGGTGATGGAAGAAGGGAAACTGTCATGGCCAGAGAAGTCACATAAGCCTTTTTGCTATATGAAACTAGACCTAAATGAGAAAAACTGGGTTTTGGAAGTAATTTAAATAACCCTGCTTCAGGGCAAAAGATGAAGTTGGATTACATTCACAAAGTGGAGAAGACGTTTATGATTAACCATAATTCTGTCCTTTAACTGTGTCCATCTGGATTTCTTATATCTTCCTTGGAAGCATTTGGTGTTGGCCACAGTTGGTGAAATTATACTGAAGAAGTCAAATCGTGATCTTGTCTGGCAATTCCTAGACTTCTAAGTCTACCACGCTGTCCTCATTACCCTGATTAGTACAGCTTACAAATATTCTTCTTTTACTAAGTAATTTAATTGTATGTGATAATTTAAGACATTTTTATTCCTTGCAGAATTTTAAACCCAACTTTTCTGGCATTTGAGAGCTGGAGTGGCTTGTGAAGGGATAAGAAAGTGCTACCTTGCTACCTTCCTTCTGAAACGTGCCTGAAGAGCAAATGGGAACAGTCGTCCCTGACTTCTGAGTGTAGCATATGTTCTGTGTTGATCCAGCTCTCTACTCTTATAAAAAAAGGGGAGAGCTGAAAGAGATGCTGACAGACCAGCATAGTTTTTGTGGTGTGTGATATGTGCCAAATTTCCACTGATCCAACAAAGCCATCTGGTTTCACATTTATCAAAGGTCAGTACTTATGCATTCTAGCAGCACAGCTGAATTGATTCACTGACATGAAGGTAATTATGAGCTCAGGTCAGAGTCAGGATGAAGGTATAGCAGTGAAAAATTCTGTCTTTTGATGTCAATCCTTTAGACTGTCTAGACTGTACTAAACTGAAGTGTTGGTAAATTCTGAAGAGGGTGTATGGACTTTGATATCCACCAAATCACCAAACTTTTGAGAGAAAATCATTGACTTATTAGAAATATTCATATAATATGTTTGTGGGGTTTTTTTTGTTTTTTTTTTCAGCAAAACTCCTGGAAATTAAAATAAAAAACTGGGAAACTTTTAACGTGATATTGGAAAGGGAAGGACTGAAGGATCTGGTAGATGTCATTCTGACACAAAAACCACAAGCAGCTCTTGATTTGGGACTTAATTTTAATGGTTCCAAGCCTATAGATTGTATAATTACATTTGCCTGTTAAGATTCATTGATAAAACTAATTTTCAGGATCTTTATGAAACAACATTTTTAGGGTTAAATTTTCATTACTCCTCATATAAAAGCAGCAGAAACAGAGCAGAGTTTTGCTCCTCTGGTTCACACATTTGTCCCTAGTTGGCCTAGAATTTGAAGCACTAGAATATTTTTATGCATAGTCTAAACTATGGGGTTATGTGGTTTAGAAGCATCACAGCCATATGCCAATCTCTGCTTATAAACAGATACTGTAGCTTCAGAGTGAAATGTGCTTTAAGACTGAAGGGTTAGACTTACATCCAGAAAGGATCTACCATCCTTGTGTGAGAGGTTGAACCAAGAGGATGAAAAGTTCCTTGATAGTATTATATTTTTAGTCACTGATATTATTCCATGATATTACTCTGTTGATAACATTTCCATTTTATGAAGAATCAGGTTCATCCTGGACCTAACATAGAGGTTAAATGCAGCATATTGGTGGCCACTCTATGACTTTATTTATTCCAGTGCCAAGCAAACCAGATTAGTTTCTTTTACCCTCTCTCCAGAAAATCTCCTGTGCCAATGTGTCCATGAAACCTCAGTTAAGTGCTTTGTAGAAGGTATTTTCCCCTGTAACATGTGTTTTTCTCGAAGTCTTTAAAGAATAAGACCCAAAATACATTAATTTGCTCTTAAGCTTAAATAAGTATGACATGTCCCACTTCTGATCCTTCAGGAGACAGGGAGAGAGAGATCTGTGACATAATAATCTTTACTGTAATTCTTAAAACCAGGAAGGAAAGATCTTTTTTACTTTCTTATTCCTCCTCATCATCTTCTGAAGAGAAAGCTTCTATGGTCTTGAAATTCATGAAGAACTATTCCTCCATCCCAACTTGAACTCTTCCAAGAACAACCTTGGCTAAGTCATTAGCATCCAAATTCTTCCCTTTCAGCAAGAAGACATTCAGAGGTATTGATTACTTTTCTTCCTTTCTTTTTCCTCTGCTATGCTCTGGTAAGAAAAGTTAAATCTGTTGCTAAGGCTCGTGGTTCCTCAGCAGATTCTACTGCTTGCTTTGGAAATGTATCTTACCCTGCAGCCTGCTTGAGCCCAAGAATGTTTTGAAAGACTAACACTCAGCAGGTAACCCATTTTTGTCCTTTGCATTATAAAAGACTCTCCATCCCTCTGATTAAAGTTTTCATTTTGGCACAGAATTTGCCAGCTGACAACACTCACTGGCCATACTTTTATTACTCTTTTAGAAACCATTTTACAGGTTGGAAGATGTCTGTCTAAAACTCCACCAGTCAGAACTGAGTGGACATTTTGCTGTTGACTTTTGCAAGGTCAGGATTGCATCTTTTAGCCCTGTTAAGTGGAAAGACAGAAACCCTTCCTGTTGGTAGCCATCAGTTGTGGAAGTGCTCTGGAATTATTGCTGGAACTTTAATGGCCCAATAAATCAAAGTGGTTCAAGCTACTGAGGGCAGCCAAAAATACTGCCAGGGTACAAACCAGGGTATCACGATTCCTTTCACTGTTTTTCAATATTTATTTCTTCTCCCCTTACAGGTCATTGTCTCCCACTTTTTGGAGGAGGCAAAGAGGGAAAGAGAGGGAAGAAGGAAGCCAAACCTGCACTGCAAAGTTAAAATTCTATCATGATTGGTTTTTACAGATTTAAAGAATAACCATTAAGCCATGGTTGAATACATTGCTGTAAAATATATTTATTGAGTGGTTTTGCTTCTTAACTTTTACCTTTTCTCCATAAAGTTTCTGCTTGATAGGCCAGGATTCAGTGAAACCTCTCATTAGGGCCCCATGGTTCGTTAGAGCTTAAAGAGGCATCACTGAAAATTGAATTGACTGTGCTGTGATTCTCTAGCTGCTGTGGTCTGATACAATGCTGTGTCCTTGGCATGCATAAATCTTTCTCAACTCCATAGTATGTGTTACTGAGTTAATTTGTTTAATAATTAAACTCTGAAATGCAGAATCAGTAGAGAAACTTTTTGTACAGTGTAAAAGAATGCATTTCATTCCAAAATGTTTTCAAGAAATGACTCTGATAATCTGTACAAAACACATATTTTCACACATGGGTTTTCTTCATTATCTTTTGATTTGAGAGATGAGACTGACAATTCCTTGGGCTTGCTACTGCCATTAGCCAGATTGATAGTCAGAGAAACTAATGCTATAATGAAAACTTTAAAACTTTTCTCCCCACCCCTCAATAAACGGACTAATAAAGCATAATTGTGTTTTTTTAATCAAAGTTAGAGTCATGTTTGCCAGAGCATGAATATGATTTGCATATGTAATTACATTGACACTAAAACTGAGTCTGTCCTGATTTGAATTGTGAAATAAAATATATGGAAGGGGATGAGCTGTAATTTAAGAAACTAATGACTGAACTGGTGAAAACAGCAACAACAGAAATGTTTTTGCATGTGCAGGTGCAGAGGATCCTACTTGTCTCCTTGTCAGGACAACTATACCTATGGACAAGTTTTTTGGATGAAACAGGGAGGGGAATCCATGACATGTGAAATGATGGTACAGCTTATAGTGGACGTGTCATCTGGAGGGTTGGTGATGTGACTATATTTGACCCAGGAACTGGTACCTTTTTGTCCTCCAGCTGAAAATCTGACATTTTGCAAATTATTGCTCTTTTAAATGGCAATGTCAAGCTTTTTTAAACAGGCAGAAAATCATTCTTTCCAAGAACTGGGCCTTCCATGCCTTGTTATGGAGGTGCAGAATACCTGGAGGAGGACAAACATGGGATGGCTCTTCCTGGGAGCAGGGAGGAATCTCTTTGGTCTTCTTGTGTTAAAAGAAATATTAGTTCACTTATTTTGTTGTTTTCCTGCATAAATCATCTGCTAATTGCCAAGAAATGTCAGGGTTACACACGGGTGTAGATACACAGGGAAGGTTTTGAGTTCATTGTTTGAGGTGAGCTTGCAAGCCTCTGCTGTCGGTATCAGTATTGTTTAAATTTGTTGCAAGCAAGCTCCAAAAAGAATATTGTAGCATTTTTGTTGGTATCACATAAATTTGGGTTTATCTCAAATAATAGAGAGCAAGAGGAAGTGATAATCTCCATTTTAATCTGTGTACTCTGTGAAATGAAACATCATGCAAAATTACTGGGTTTTGTCTCTTAGGAGCTAGAGCATGCTGATACAATGACATATTTAATCAGAAGGAATATATTTAATAAGGAGTTATGTGTCAAAAACTGCAACTAAATGACACAGAAGCTGCTCAGAGATAGCAAGATACAAAATTTACACTTTCTATTCCATTTCTATAAAATGAACATTTAAAGGTCAGGAAGAAAGGCTAGTATTTGCATTTAAATAGAGATATTTTAAGTTGAAATGGTGATTGCTGACCTCTGTCCTGACTCAAGTGGATTTTTGTTTTGTTTTTAGGACTGAGAATAAGGCACAAAAAAGAAAAAAAGGTTAAATTACTATAAATCAGTAAAATGCTAAAGCTAGTCTCATGTTCTGCTTTATTACCACCTATTTGCACATATTTGGTCTTCATCAAGCTGTTCTGTGCTTTGTGTAGCTTTAAATAATGTTTGACCTCTAACCATAGGCACTGCAGGGTTTTCTGAAGGGGAATACTTCACAAATTCAAGGAATGTGAGTAAGAAAATACCACGGAAAAGTGCCAATGCACATGTTCAAGCTGGGTGTTTTCTCAGAGCACACACACTTCTCAACGTGTGCATGAGACACTTGGGAAGTTTCTGCTGTTCATAGGTCTGAGGTTCAGCCCAGAACGCCCTCGAGAGAGTTATAACATTTTCTTTGTGCACTGGTGGTGCACAAAGTGATGTTCCCACTTCGGAGCTACACCAAAGCGTCTCAAGGATTCAGGTTTGATGGGAAGCATATTTTTCTCTCTGCCCACTCTCTGCTGGTGGGTGGGACACTGGTAGCCTGTAGCTGGATATCTCCACACTCAGCCCTGTGTTCCACTCTGCAGCAAGGGGGGCTTGGACTGCACTCCGTGGTCAGGAGCTGAGCCCTGTTTCTCGCACCACCTTGCACTGAGTGAAAATGGTAATGAGAAAATAATGTCCTTCCCATTCTCCTCTTGTTCTTTCTCTTGTTCACCTCCTGAGGGGTGTGGGCTGGACAAAAGATGATGATACATCTGTGGCTTCTCTGCTGGTGGCAGCCTGGGCCAGGTTGTGTGGAAGTCACAATCCTGAGATCCAGGATTCGCCGTTCTGGTGCTGACACTTGTTCTGTGGCAGCGCTTTGGGGAAGACTCGACTTGGTCTGGGTACGTTGTAGTTCTTGAGGAATTCTCACTTTTTGTCACACTCTTACAAGTGTGTGCACAAAAAATGTCTTGTTACCTTCTGAGAACTGCCTCTGAAATGTCACCTGCATCATCTTCTGAGCTGTCAAGAGTGGCAGCGAAATTTTCACTTATTTGTTAAAAAACCTCCTCACTGCAGGGGTTTGCTGCGTTGGAAGGAGCGAAGAGATGGGAGAGATGTGGAAAACGCACGACCTGAAAGAGACTTAAAAGATGTTAATATTTGAAAAGAAACCTGCTATTCTTAAAACTTTGATAAGTAAGTCTATGTTAATGCAGTCTACTATACTGTAGATAATCTCTGGTATTGGGTAGCATTTAGACCGCCTGTATATTTACTCTTTAAAGATAGGCTTTATATTTCAAATTTACTAGAGAAGGGAGATGGAATAGTTTCTTCTTTTCACTGCTGATATCTTCCTGAAAAATTCTAGCCTTAAAACCACATGGTTGTGACTTGTTTTTAAAATTCTGAAATATTAAGTACTCGTATGAACT
Organism: Lanius collurio; assembly: GCA_020086605.1. NCBI lineage: Eukaryota > Metazoa > Chordata > Aves > Passeriformes > Laniidae > Lanius > Lanius collurio. The sequence continues at coordinate 6,725,946 of JACBWW010000042.1, forward strand.
ATTTGGAGCTACCTGTCCAGACTGGCATGTGCACATAGTCATAGAACCAGAGAAAAAAAAAAAAAAAACAACACAGCAGGAAAAATTTGTATTGCCTCTTGGTAATGATAATATCCTAAGACTTATTGGTAATATAATTTTCAGCTAGAAATATGAGTTTTTAATTGATCCTGCCCTTTTAATAAATCATGTCCAGGCTTAAAGATTCCTGTTCCCACAGACTTGAGTAGGGGTGAAGGTTCAGCTCTCCTTGTAACTGCTCACCTCTTGAAAAAAGGAATAATTCCTTCTTTGCTCAGCCCCTAGTTAGGGGAAAAACAAGATACTGAATTTCTAGTTGCATCTGTGCTGCCTCATGAGTGACTTCCAAAGCTGCTGGGGTGACTCCTGTTTTTTTCTGAAAACACTGCATTGCAGTATATCTTGGTCTGGAGGTGTCAATGCATTTGTTCAGTCAGAAGCACTTTCTTTTTCACCATGATTTCTTGAGTCTTGCTGCTCTGGGAGAAGTATTTCTTGCCTCATGTTGTTTTTGAATTATTAATTATGTTAGTTATCATTAATACTGATCAAGGTTCTTAATTTTCTTTTGTCAGTTTTAAGTGAGCACCTCATCTCCCCATGATGGACTTTTTCTTTCCTTATTAATGCTGAGAGATCCTGGAGCTCATGGCTGAGCAAGTCAAGTAACTGAAAGTTCCCAGCTTCCTGCAGTTGCATTCCCTAGTGTCAGAATTCTGCCTAAAGAGATGCTGGTTGAGTGCTGGTAGGAATGATTTGAAAACTAATGAGTTTACTTTGCATGTATGGACCATTACATCTGTATGGAAATACAGTGATTATTTGATCTTCAACTGTAAAGAAGAAATGTGGACTATGTTGATAAATATATTTGAGCTCTGCCCCATTTATTTCATATTTTTTGATACCTGTTGGATTTTTGGGTGATACAGAAAAAGGTACATGTGTTTGCTGGTAAACCATCCATCCTGTCAGCAGCTGGAGCCAGCATAAGTGTTCTTACATGAGTAAGATTGGCATCTCCTGAGCAAGAGCTTAAACTCAGTTGTACTTTTCAATTTTTGAGTATCCAACACTCACTGTTGACCTTGGACTTAACCATTGGAAGGTTTTTTTCTGGATGGTGTGTGTATTAAACCATCAGTGTGCCTGTAGACCAACATCTTTGCCCTAACTGTGTGACAGGAGGTTACATTGGTCTTTTTAAACAAGATGTGCTTATAGACCTAAAATCTCTTATCTACTAAAACATAGTTCATATGTACACGTGAACATATAAATATTTCACTGTCAGGAAGTAATAACGTATTCTGTTTTTGCTGAGGAAGGTGAGACTGTTTAAAACCCAAGATTGTTAGTATAGAAGCTTCTAAATTCAGGGCTCATTAATCAATTTTACAATCAGAGCTGCAAAAATAAAAAGAGTATCATCTAGAGCTGTGATTATTTCTATCAACGACAGCAGTTTAAAATGTGACTTGTGTAACTAAGGTATCAAGTAGGAAATTAAAAAAAAAAAAACAAAAACTCCCCAATGACTATAGCATTTTAAATTGGAGGTTATGTAACAAGCAGGAAGCAGCCAGGAAAACTTATGCTTCTTGCTTTTTTCAGAGTGCAGAGTGAACTTTTGACATGCTGACTTAGAGTCTTCATCTGAATTTGCCTAATTTGAGATACTGTAGCTTCATATCTTGTGACATTCACCCAGGACGCAGTTACTTCTGGCCAAATTCATGAGACAGAAGTATCCTTCTGTTTATCTCAGCCAAACCCATTTTTTACAAGCTGCACTAGGATTTCACATTTCAACTGGGGACATTTGTAAGGGGAAGAAAATAAATGAAGTAATAAAAGAGAGAAGATAATTGTCAGGAAAGTGAAACAGCAAAAGAGGGAAAGTGATTTAAGCAAAAGAAGGAAAATCCAGCTAGGACTTTATTATGTTTTCTTAGGTCTGCTTTCATTAATGTGGAAATGAACTTTCTGAAGGAGCGAGAACCTCCTGTGTTAGTCTATGGAGAAAAGAAATAGCAGAAAATATTTGCAGTGCTGTGAACCGGGTCTTGCTGGCTTTGTTTTGATTTCCCTAGTGCTAATAGCTTAGAAAACAGCAATAAAGGTGGACTGTCTGCTGCCACATCTTATTAAACACTCCATGTTGATCCCACCTGAATGAGGTGGCTGGGCAAGGTGGCTTCTGACACCCTCTAGAGTACAAAAGGGACCAACAACCTGTTTAGTTTTATGAAAACAACACAGAGAAAGAGAGAATTGATGTTTCTTGGTATGATATGAAAACAGCAAGGCAGGGAAAGAGATTCTCAGTTAGTTTAACAGGGGAAGCAGATCAGACATTGCTACCAGCAGGTTCCTCAGCCACTGCTCACAGAGCTGCCTACATCCTGAGATAGTGTTTTCAGGACAACCATTCTCTGTCATGTCTTTTAAAAGATGTCTTTTGGGGATATATTTAAAAAGTATTTCATACTAATGGAGATTCTGATTTTTTGGTGTGTCTTTGGTGTGTTTAAATTGTGCCACATTGACATAGAGTAGATCTGCAATGACTTATCAAACATCAGTGAAGTCAGTGACCCTAAATTTTGCATATGAGATCCTGCTGAGGTTTTAAGGTTTCTATAAATCTTTTTTAAATTAGTAACTTTCTATTGCCCAGTACTTAAATATTCCCAAGTCTGGATAAAGCTTAGTTAGGTGCCACATTCCCATGGTTACAAAAACATGCACAACATCTGAAGCCAACACCACAAACAGCACAAACATGGCAGGCTGTGTGCTTGGCTTTGTAATTATGAGAAATGGCATGATCTCCTTTGCAGTCGTGTTTGGAAACCATAAATATAACAAAACATAAAGCTGTCACAGAACACGACAGTGGCAGCCTACTGAGAAGATAATCTTCATTCAATTAAGGTTGTTCAGAGTGGGTTTGGACTAATAACTGATTGAAAAATGAAGATGCAGCAGCAATAGAGACACATCAAATACCCAGGTCTCCA